>ML792321.1:814908-853094 GCA_009831015.1 Picea engelmannii | reverse complement strand
CTGATCTACTAGGGGGTTAGAGATAAAACATGAATCAAATAACATAGATGAGACTCATGTATTCGGGACGGGAAAAGTATCTTTTTTCATTAATCTCAATATGAATCAACTTACAATGATTTCTGAGATCGGCCACCGTTCCATGATCCTGATCCTGGGCTCTTCCTCTTCTTTTTTGTCCTCCAACTATTGCTGCATGAATTTCTCCTAAAGCTTGAGGCAAGGCTAAGGGGTTGGGACAAAACTGGCTTGGCAATTTGGCAGAGTTTCTTCGCTATCATTTTCCTCCTTTGAATAGTACCCCTACCCCTCCTTTAATAGGCTAGAAGGAGCTAGGGTTTTTGGCGAACTCTCGGCCATGCATGGCTCGGAGTTCCAGTTAACTGACAAAAAGCCTTGTGTCCCGGCGGAAACTTTCCTGATTTTTAGCTTTGTTAGGTACCCGCGGGCTGTTTTGGGTTAGCCCGCGGATGCCCGCGTGCAGTATAAGGACAGAAAGTGGATGCCCGCGCCCAGTGAGAAGTTAGGGCGCGGGTTGCTTGTTTTAAGTGGCTTTTTGATGATTTGTTCAACAAGACTTTGGCTAGGAAGAGGCATGAGTTGGCCTGATGCCAGGTAAACCTGTGTAGTGCATTTTAGGGTTATAACATCTAGAAAAGTGAATAACCTAGCATGGGTTCTCCCATACACTGCCATGTCTTCTTAGGTAAAACATTTACTTCAGAGCCTAAATCTAGTATGATATAACCCATATTAAAATCCCCAATGTTGGAATTCAGTCTGAATTCTCTGCTTGTCCTTCTTCTTGTATGGAGATGATTGATTGTTTTCTATTCTAACTTTCCTTTTGCCTCTGTGTTACATATTTATAACATATCTTGTAAGATCTTAATATATGATCGATCCTTCAATAACTTAACAGAGGATTGTAGAAAAGTTTTTTTGTTACTTACTTTCTCTAATGATTGTGTTTCACTGGTGTGGTCCATTGAGGAGGGAATTTTTTACATTGGTGAGTTCTGAGTTTTCTACGCGAATGATGTAGATGCAACATTTTTCTTGAGAAACTCCTGTCTAGCCTCCTTGCATGTTTCCTTTTCTTTTCATGCATCAAACTGCTTTTGTGGCTTAGTATTCTTCTTTACCGATTGCTTTTTCACTGGATCTTGTTTTACTATGTCTGATCCTATCTTGGATCCTACTCGAGTGACTATATTGATGTTTCTCCCATCATCCCTAGCTTTTGTAGAGATCCATTGGAAATTCTAGTTGTTCCGGTTCCTTTTTTCTGGGATCTTTCCCAAGAGTGTTGGACAATCTTCTGTATCATGGTCTGTTGCATGGAAATACATACATGTTGTTGATGGAAGTGGACACTCTCTTACATAATGTCTTGGCTGTTGGAAGTTGTGGCACACTAGTGGTCCTTTGCTTCATCCAAATCCTCCTCTTCCTCATCCTCCACCTCGATCTCCTCGTGGTGCGTTGTACTGAGGTACCCGATTATACTGCACGGGCTTATACTATGGTTGTACATTGTTGTATTGTGGCTGCACATTGTTATACTGCTACTCTACATTATTATATGGTCATGGTACCTAGTTGAACTGAGGTGAAACTTGTCCTGTCATAATTTCTTATTCCACCCTATAAGTATTTGAAGTCCTTTCTCTCATCATCTCCATTTTCCTACAATCATTATAATCATGACCCACTGACTTGGAAAAATTACAGTATGAGATGTTAGGTACTTTCTTATACTTCTACATCATTGGAAAATGATATGGATCATTCCCATGTGTTTTACAAATATCGCACAATGGTCCCCCCATTGGCAAATTATTTGGTACTCATGTTTCCATGTATTGCGCAAACGTTGGACATTTGTTCTTTTGGTGTCCTTCTGTCCTGCATGTGGTACACCAAACAACTTTTCTTTTCTCTTTATCCTTATTTTGGTTAAGCTGAAATGTTAGGTTCTTCAGATCCTCCTTTAGCTTCTCTATTGTTGGATCTGTCTTCTGCTATTGGTTCTCTTCCAGTTGTAAGGCTACCTACAAATCCTCTGCCTAAGTTTGGAACTTCTATTGTCTTAATGGGCGTTTCAAATGCAGTAGCAATGAGTTCACAAACAAATGTCTATGTTGCATGCCAGTCATGGAATATTTCAACTTACCTTTGAGACGCTTAAACCTATGATCAATCTCCCAAACAAATTCACCTAGTTTTTTCTTGATTTCAATCATTTCATTCATGTACTGATATTTTGATTCGAGCTTCTGAAATTCGTTTATCAATAGTTTTTTCACACCTGTAATAGTCTTTGTTACTCCTAGTGGACTATTTACATCTAGACTCATGTACCAATCTAGTGCATGGTCTCTTAGCATGATAGCTAACTGCACAAGTTTTGTATCCTCATCTTTGTTCTTCTTTTCTTCCCAGATCTTCTCACAGATGAATAAGTTCTTTTCAGGGCCCTTTTATGCATCTCCCTAAAATTCGGGTAACCTCATCGTGGGATCATGTCCTACCATCTTAAGCTGTGTCGATCTACTACCTCCACATGGTGTAAATATTTGACTGGGTGTACAGGAAGTTCTTGTACACTGATCCATTCAGACAAAGGCGATAGAAAAATTTCTTCGCTGAAATAACTTCTGTAAGTTTGTACAAACATCAGTGATATATTGCTAAATTGATATCTACGTTGGAAATTTTGTTGTTTGAAAGAAGTTTACTGATTTCAATATTTGAGAAAAGTTTGTCATGATCATCTATTATCTTTTTACACTGTCCCTTTTCCGTAAAGGAATGACTCAAAAGACATCTCCCTGTCGTAGGAAGTTGGTTTTATAAATAAAACATTTCTGGAGCTAAATAAAGGATAGTGTTAAAAAATTCTGATGAGGTCTGAAAAAATATGTTAAAATATCAAGATTATCAGCGTCACCCCGCTCAGCTATATATCTACAAAAGAAAAACAAAATAAAAGTATTAATAAGAGCTGTGGGAAGTGCTTGTAAACCCGCTGAGATACTGAACAGGTCTGCTGGCAGCGGGTAAATGCATGCATGGCGCCAAGACAACTTCACTGGGGTACTGAACAGGCCCGCTAGCAGTGAAGCAATGTCGGGTACATGAAAATCTGTAAAAAATATGAGAAACCTCTTTAATGTCCTTTATTCTGATATAGAACTTTTTGACAGGATACAGATGTCAGAGTGGGTTAAATGGAAACCCTGTCGAGGCTATGGATGCCTGCTGGTAGCAGTGGCCATGCCAACAGTATTGGATATTTTATCTTTAATATCATGACTTGCTGATCTTAAGACTGTTATTGGTTTTCATATTTTAAAACACTGCTGGAAAAGATAGTAAATGATGATGTTTGTACAATTTTCTGGTTGTTATTTTTGAGTTGAAATTTTCTTTGCTGTCCTAATCTGAATTTATTTTTTTGACAGAGATAACTGCTTCTACCAGTGTGTCGCCATTGTTGGCAACCACTTCATTTTTTTTCTATTGTCCTATAAGCTGCCTACACCTATGTCTTTCGAACTTCAATTTGTTCGTCACTTTTTTCAAACAGATTACACTTTCATTTCTTGCGACACTTGCAAATTTGTCTCCATTAAGTTTTCACGACTGTAAGTGTGAAAACTTCTCCTTTCGAGGTCACATTTCGATCACAATCTGAACTGTCGTCATCTTTTTATCGATATTTTCTATGGCACTTACCTTTTGTTTATGGTTATGTGGTTGAAAGGATTTTCGAACTATGCTCATTTGGACATTCTTATATTGATTGCAAAACTTGATTTTGTTGATTTTTTAAGTCATTGAGCATTTTGGTTTATACTTCTTATGACTTGCCTCATCTTTTATAGGGGTTATGATTAAATTTATATATATGATATAATCCTTATTGCTAATCTTTTTATAGCTCTTGGCTCGTCAATTTTATGAATACCTTTTGGCACCATTGTTTAAAACTTTTGATTAATACATTGGCACATAATGATTTTGGTGTTGATTTATAAGTCGAATGTTTTGAATACTATGGCATAGTGTTGGCACGTATTGGTATTTGCATTGCACTTGGTTGGTTGTACACATAAGTTAATGGTTGAGCGATTATTATGGAGTGAATAGCTATGGAACTTGGCGGTTGTACTTGGATAATGAGTATTATGCATGGCAATGAATAACTCCACCACCCTCGCATGCGCGCATTAATGCTTTCCCCCTTTGATCGTTCATTACTGGTAGACCGAATAGCTTTGCTCCTGTGCGTTGGTGAATTTGAAGCAAACCCTTACCATGTTCTCGATTCATGGCACCAGTCATCCGAGTTGAACCCAATGGCAGCCAAGCTCTGTTGATGTTTGACAATGCCTGCAGTGACCTCGAGGAAAATGGGTGGCTTCCCTTTATACAAAGATTCGAGGGTTTTAACCTTTGCGTAGCTCGACAATTTTCCACGACCTTTGATGGCTGTCGAGCCAAGGTCGGAGATATTCAATTGGAAATTGATGAACAATTTATCAGTCTTGCTATGGGTTTACCTGCCACTGGAAAACAATGGTCCAAGAATTGCAAAGTCGAGGAGGTCCCATGGACACTGCTCTTCCAGTTGCGCAAAATTACCTCCTGTGATAGAGGTATGCTAGTAACTATGCTCAAACAACATTGGCATGATTTATTGATGATAATCAAGCAGTTTGTGACCTGCGAAGGTCGGTACGGGTTTGTGTTCTTACACCACCTACGTTTGCTTATGGTTTTTATGGGATATCAACTCAATATGCCCTATTATTTGCATCGAAGCCTATTTAAAATGTTGAAGAAGTACAAAAGACACCAGGCTGATAGTAGCCTTTTTCATTATGGGCTTGTTAAGCTTATTGTTGTCTGTCATTTGAGTCTGCATGGGGATAGTTGGAGAAATTTCGTTGCTCAGAATGGTTTCGAGGATTCGAACCCTACATAGGTTGACAAACCTGTGGTGAATGAGGTCAAGGTTGTATCCCTAGTACCCTACCATATCCTTATGCCTAAACCCTCTACTGACCCTCCTATCGACTTACCCCACACTGTGACTAAGAGTGTTGAGATTGTTAAGCCTATGGGCAAAAATCCCAAGGCAAACCTCACTGCAAACGCCAAAGGGAAAAAGAATGCCCGTTTGATTTCACAGATGGAAAGGAACCAGCCAAAACCCCCTGTCGAGCCTAACCCTATCATTTTAAGTGAAGACTCTGATTCAGAAGTGGAGCGTTTCTTGGCTAGCGAATACCCCTATTCGCAAGGTTTGTGTGTCGAAACCTCGTATGAATTTGTGTCAAACCTACCCCCCTGCCTACAGGATGATCCTAACTACCCAGGCATTAAGTTTCCTTGTGAATCCCCCGGTCATTTATCTAAACCTTCTCCTGCTTTGTCTAAACCTACAGTGCCACCCTGTGATCAATGCAGTTCGTGGTTAGAGCGATATTATCTTGATGTTCCGATTCTCTAATCAAGGATTCAATCTTTGGAGGACCAGGTTGCACTGCTTACCAGTCAAAAGGCCAAGCTACAAGCGACAGATAAGAAACAAAAGACGACATGCTCCATCTTATTTAAAAATGTGGAATCAGCCACGACTGTCGTGAATTCTAAGTTGGCATAATTGAGCAGCCTCATCGTTACACAGGTATATTTTGATATCACTTGTTTATATAACGATTTGAATTTGGTTTTAAACATCTCTGTTCACATCATTGATTGGCTCTATTACATTATATGCATTCTATACATAGCTTTGCTTTGACTAAATGGAATTTCATTTTTCCCAGTTTAGCTTCTCTTAGATTTTCATCGATTTGATTGATCTTAGTGTGGATTTGATTTGTTTGATTGAGTTAAAATGGATGCTCTGCTGTCAATTGAAGTTGTTTGTATCTATTCTAGACAGGAACTATTTCTCATATTCAATTTTGAACACAATCACATTTCGATTCGATTTCTTTATAATGCATACGCTATGATTGGTAACGATTTTGATGAGGTTAATTGTTACGGTTTGTTGTGCCATATGACTTTCAAAGAACAGGATTTCAACTCGGATCGTTTCCAATGTGAATCTGTTTCTTCGGAAACATTGCTTTTTATTTTAAGCCTGTACAAACGCGCCCAAATCATAAAATAGATTTAATTCATAATGAGTATGCTAAAAACCCAGCCGGTCAATTCACATTGGTTTACTGTTAGCTCTGCCATGTTATCAGTTGGATTCGTATTTGCGATGGATACTCTGTTTGAATTTGATTTTTAAAATGAGATTGGTTATTTCCGAATTCACGATTTGTTTCTATGTTAAACTCGGTCATGATTCGTTTGAAATCAATGATTTTGTTCAAAACCAATCAAGTTTATTTGCCCATTTTACAATAACCAATTATCACTTATGTCGATTCTATTATGACTGTAATCAAAGTCAAAACGATCTGGTTACGATTTTGTATGAGTTGATTCTCGTACCTGTTTGAATTAATCTACTTGTGGCGTGAACCGTTTAATGGCATTGACAACTATAATAATTTTAAAACGATTTTGTTTCGATCTAATCGTATCTTTTGTTGTTAAGAAAACAAAATGTTTGCCTGCAATTTGTTTGATTTCATTACCTTCAAGTTGGATATGAAACGATTTGCAAAACTATTTGGTTTTGATTCTGTCTACCCGACTATGATGACAATCGAAACAGAGTATGCATGTCTCTCTATTTGGTTATTGGATTTTGATCCTATTCGATTTCAAATGATATAACATTTTCAAATGAAATGGTTCGTTATTGGTTGTTAATTCAATTTGATTTTATTAAAAAGATTTGATTCAATTTCAATTATGATCCTGTATGTTATTTTAGACTAGCTACAAAATCAGATGATTTTGTAGCTAAGTCTGTAGAATTAGATTTTTATTGTTTTGCTAATAAAATATCTCTCTAACTTGTTATTTTTGGTCCATTGCAGATGAATTCTAAATTGCATTGGATTTGATGAGCAGTTAGAGGATATTTGAAATATTTTGGTTTCATTTTAGTTTCCTAGTTTAGTTGATTTTGGGAATATCTTCCTAGATTATGTAAATAGTTTGATAACTGCCACAGGGAGGTTTTATCCTATGGAGAAACTTATAAATACTTATTATTTTTGTAATAATGATCATCCTCATTCGTGGGAGAACAAGGATATGGAATTTTAATACAGACTGAGACATAATTTGATATTCTGCTACAGCTTTAGCTTTTCATAATATCAATATTTTGTTTTATGTTTATGTGTATCTATTTGCATTTGGTTAATGACTACTTTAGCTATCTTAATCTTTGCAAATGATATGTTTTGATCAATATAATCCATATTTGATTTCTTCCAGTGTCTAAAAAACATAGCAATTGTTTGATTCAGTTTGTGAATGACAGATTTCTCTTGTTCATAAGTTAAATTATTAAATATAAGTTTTTACATAACAGGTTTCCCTTATTGCAGAGATTTATAAATCATATAATTGTTATGATTTTTTATGTCTTGTTTGTCCTATAAACAACTCAAAGAGCAGTGCAGCCTATCGTTTATGAGAATCTTTTGTATCATTCAGTGCGAATTTCCTTCCTCCGACCAGCTTCGAAGTCATCATACACATGACAAATCTGGAGCGTTTCCAGGTCAGTTTGTCATTTGTTTAGTATATTATTAGTAGTTTAGTTTAGATATACGTTTAGTTTAGATATAAGTTTAGTTAGATATATGTAGAGTTAGTATGTTAGATTGTTTAATTTCAGTAAGTTTAATTTCTTGTTTATAAAATTATAAAATCAAAAAAAGAAAAAGAAACACCTTTCTCTGTCTTAGGGCAGATTGCAAATGAGTTTTCCAGGTTTTATTTAAATCTGTATTTTGTGAATATTGTATATTTTATAAATAAGTTATATCTCAAGTAGTAGTTAGTATAGTAGATTAGTTAGTATGTTTAATAGTTAGTTTTAATTAGATTAGTTAGATTAGTTTGTTTTATTTATTGTTAGTTAGTTCAGTTTGTTTTATTTGTTTTAATTAGATTAGTTAGTTTAGATTAGTTTCTCTTTGGATTTCCTAGGACCTTAGATCGGCTAACGGAGCTTCTAAACCCGTCAGGGTGGTTCATTCCAAATGACTTGGGTTATTAGACAACCACGGACCGGTTCCACTCTCTCAGTTGACAGACGATCAATTTTGCCCGTCAACAATACTACTGCTCTACATTATTGTATGGTCATGGTACCTAGTTGAACTGAGGTGCAACTTGTCCTGTCATAATTTCTTATTCCACCCTATAAGTATTTGAATTCCTTTCTCTCATCAGCTCCATTTTCCTACAATCATTATAATCATGACCCACTGTCTTGCAAAAATTACAGTATGAGATGTTAGGTACTTTCTTATACTTCTACATCATTGGAAAATGATATGGATCATTCCCATGCGTTTTACAAATATCGCACAATGATCCTCCCATTGGCAAATTATTTGGTACTCATGTTTCCATATATTGTGCAAACGTTGGACATTTGTTCTTTTTGTGTCCTTCTGTCCTGCATGTGGTACACCAAACAAATTTTCTTTTCTCTTTATCCTTATTTTGGTTAAGCTGAAATGTTAGGTTCTTCAAATCCTCCTTCAACTTCTCTATTGTTGGATCTGTCTTCTGCTATTGGTTCTCTTCCAGTTGTAAGGCTGCCTACAAATCCTCTGCCTAAGTTTGGAACTTCTATTGTCTTAATGGGCGTTTCAAATGCAGTAGCAATGAGTTCACAAATATATGTCTATGTTGCATGCCAGTCATGGAATATTTCAACTTACCTTTGAGACGCTTAAACCTATGATCAATCTCCCAAACAAACTCACCTAGTTTTTTCTTGATTTCAATCATTTCATTCATGTACTGATCTTTTGATTCGAGCTTCTAAAATTCATTTATCAATAGTTTTTTCACACCTATAATAGTCTTTGTTACTCCTAGTGGACTATTTACATCTAGACTCATGTACCAATATAGTGCACGGTCTCTTAGCATGATAGCTAACTGCACAAGTTTTGTATCCTCATCTTTGTTCTTCTTTTCTTCCCAGATCTTCTCACAGATGAATAAGTTCTTTTCAGGGTCCTTTTATGTATCTCCCTAAAATTCGGGTAACCTCATTGTGGGATCATGTCCTGCCATCTTAAACTGTGTCGATCTACTACCTCCACATGGTGTAGATATTTGACTATTACTTCTTGAACTAGCTCCTCCAATTACCTCTCCTTGTTTGGATGCATTTCCTATTGTCTTTCTTTCACTAAAATTTCATTGTCTAAACGTTGGTGTTCTCTCTGGTTTGTTAGTTGTACATGGGGTTGTAGGTTTCACATTGACGATGATATATATTGGAGTTCTGCCTATTTTTCCTGCCCTTGGACCTCCTCTTTTCCTTTCATATGTTGAGCATAGGATTTCCTCAATCTGATCCACAACCCATAGATCTTGTTGTTCCTGATTTTGCACTTAAGGCTCAAAGAAAAATGTCAGGCATCAGGAAATAAGGGGAGTTTTTAAAGTTCTCTTTTTCTGTCTTCGTTATGTGAGAAAAATTCCTTAAATTGAATTAATAGTATGACAACTCAAAGGCCATTTTTCGACTCTGAGTTAAATTTGAAAATATCGGATGTAATGAAAGAAAACCATAAAGCTGTTAGGAAAAGCAAGGCATCCAATACAGAAGAATCTTACTTTGTTACAGGAGAAGAAAATAGATCATGTAACCTTAAATGAAGCATAAAATAAAGTAATCTAATTTACTCATAGGTCTTATATTTTCTAACAAAAAATATAGAGGAAAATTTGCTTGCTATTAGATAACTGAAAGAAGAATAACCACAGTAGATGTCATACTAAATTGTGATTAGGCATTCATCAAGGAAATATATAGAAAATGTTGGAATGCAAAAAGACATAAGAACACATAACTCAAACTAGACGAGATGTGGAATCTCTGGTCTGCACTTGTATTAATTATCAATGAGGATATTTTTCTCAGTTACGACTGACAAGAAGCAACCCTTTGTTCATTCTTTCGAATGTGTATTTATACAAAATTTACAACCATAAATGGTTGGAATTCTCTTACTCTTAAAAGTATCAGTTACAAAATGAGAAGGTGAAACATTTTGTTCGGTTCTCCTCTGTCTTTTTCTTGTGCTGACAGAAACTCTTTCCTTCCTTGTTTTCGAGCTCAGAAAAAGACAATGTAAACAAAATGTATCATTGGTTGCCAAGAGAGTTTCCCTTTCCCTACTCAATACATTTGATGCATCTTTCCATAAACTGAGCTACTAACCTGGAGGGTTTTGTGTGGTTGTTAGCCTCAAAAGAGTATAATTTCTTTTCTAACCGAGGCAATCTCTCTTCTATTTGTTTATCCTTTGAAATAATAGAATGTAGTTGTAGACTTGGTTTTACCAACCATCTATCTATTTAAGCGATGTCAGCCTGTTTTATCTGTGAAATTTCAGCTTGGGATTCTCCCATATTTTCCTTAATGTCAAGGAGATGTTTTTCTATATTAATTTTACCCAGTGTTCCAGAACTATCCTCTTTATCAAGGCCTAACAATTTATTATTTAACAAACCAAATGCTTCCTCACATGATTATTTCACTTCCTTAGCTATCCTCCTACCTTCAACTATGTTGTGCTCCCAAGTCTTTATATTGTCTAATCCCATGGTCATTACACCATTGTTATACAATAAAATCTTGATTGAAGTATACATTGATCTGATGTACCTACCTCTGGGTCCCTTTAGAAAATCCTTCTCTATTGTGGTGTAAGAATTCAATGTATCTATTGAAAATTTGGTGATATACCTTGCTACAATATTGTCTAACCAAAAATCTATTGCGCACGTAAATTTGTTATTAACTTGTTGCAAGTGTGCAATCTCCACATGATTCCATTCCAGTTGTCTAATTCTATTTGTTGGGTGGTTGTATTTTAACCTCAATAGCCACTCTTGTAACAAATTCATGAAATCATAGAAAAACACCTCATGTAGGTCGCTAAACATGTATTTGTACAGATATTTGCGTGGTCTTAACTTAGGGTTTTTGTTATCCTTCTGTGCAAACTCAAGTTCCTTTGTTTTCAACCATCTTTCTATCTCTTCCTTCATTGTATTCCATGGCCTAAACATTCCCTTCTATACCTTCATTCTCCATGTGTTTCTTCCATGGATTGCGTCCAATCAATCCTATGTAGTTCCAACTCACAACAAAACCATTCATTGACTTAGATCTATGGCTTCTTTGCTCTTCTTGGGTTGACCCAAATTCATATCGGAACATGTTTTCAACAAAACCCTCTAAAACTATCAACCCTCCTGGTAAACTAGGAGGAAACGCTATACTCAAAGTACACAACATAGTTCTCACCTGAGATTCTTCGGTCCTCGCATGTTATTATAGGTTTCCTACGTCACTTGTTTGGTGTCCCTACACACTGTCGTGCAAATCAACTTCCATGTTGGCCATCATTGGGGCGTTTTCTTCCTCCTCAATTAGTGTGGGGCTCACTGGCTTGACCAATGGGGAGGGAATTGCGTCGACATCAACAATTCCCTTTATTTTGGCCATTTCTTACTTGGCCTCCATGGTTTTCTGCGATGCCCTAAGGATGCTTCTATTTTTCCTTACAGTTTGTCTTGGTGCACCAATATTTGGTGGTGCCATAGTGTGTACTATTTTATTTTATCGAATAGGGTTCAACTGGTCCACACTGTTCACTTGCATGTTTGTCTGTGTGCTCTCTAACTCTGTGAATTTGCAATTCCACAATAAGTGTTATTTTGCCTATGTTTCCCATTTATATAGAGGGTTCCATGAATAATGTAAATCTTCTCAGAGAATATTCTGTGGCCGTAATTAATGGGATGAAGCTTGTCAAGTATGCTTCATTTAATTCCATAAATGCCTTCAATTCAGGTCTTTTTTCCCTAACCGTCTGTTGATGGGGCTTAAATCCCCTGATTCAACAACAGGAACCAAACCCGCCACCGAGGCCCAATTAGAATTTGTAGTGTTTGGAGTGGAATGGTTCTCCAGATCTTACAATCTAGCCAAATTATCGATGAGATTTTGTGTTTTTTGGTGAATTCTCTTCCTTCGGTTAAGACAGTTTTTTCATTAATTTCTTCTAGGTGGGGCAGGTACAAGAGATGGAAGCCAGTATAAACCAACTTGATGAATATAGGACAAGATTTTTAACTATTGGGAAGGGGTCGAGCTTGGGATAACCTGCTACTTGAACATGCAAAAACTGATCCTATGCCAAAGGGATTAGTAATAATACATTAACCGAAAGAGCATCCAACTTTTGTCTGAGAAAAACTACTTAACAGAAAGAAGACGCATATATGATCAAGATCAGGGTAAGAAAAATAATTCATCTACCGAGACATTCATCACATAGATGAGGTAAAACTACTTAGCATAGAGAAAGAAATACCACTATAATCAATGTCACGGTAAGAAAAATAATTCATCTACCAAGACATTCATCACATAGAAGCACAATGATTTACTTTCATCATTTGAAGAAAGGAACATTAAAACATTGCATTAGATAACTTGACAACATAATTAATTTCTCTTACTCATTTACTACAACATTCATGGAACAGGAAAGGAAGTAATTCTTCTCCAACTCCAATCACATACATCTGATGAAAATATCTCGTCTCTAGTCCAGAAGGAATTATTAATTCATAGTAGTCTCAAAATAATAATCAACAACCAAAAGAAAAGAGTTCTTACAACAACCATCGACCCCATGACCATCGATCAATGTTCCTATTTATAATATAAAGTCTTAACAATAATTAAGGTAAAATGCAATTTGAGCTAATCAAGAATCACCATGTGGCATCATTATCTAATAGTCTTTCAACAATCCACTCGAGTTGTTTCTTGGAAAGGGTGGACCCTTTCATAATTAGACCATCTCATAAAGAGTTCTTCACAGGTGTTGGCCCATGGAAACCTGTGTTGTTCCATCGGAGCCGCATAGATTCCCCTGATGTCTGCCACGTTCGCCCGATATTTTACGAGGCTGAAGTTCAACTTCTGAAGTATGTCTCTGGCTTTGATTAGATGTCCTACGAATTATTGTACTTTCCCAGGCTTTCCATTGGTAACCTTTTCACATTCTTTCACCCATGACGCATCCTGTTCGGCACACAACTTGATTATTCCACTTAGGTCGATTAATATCGGGATGCCAAAATTGGGAGCTCAACATACTTCGTTGCTTTAGGGATTCTTTTAGTTCTTCGATGGGATCACATGACATAGTCTATTCTATGATCGGGAAGTTTCTTCCTGTGCAACTTGCTAGTCTTAGTCATTTTTAGTCTTATTCATTTTCTTCCTGTGCAGCTTGCTTGAAGTTTCTTCCTTTTCACATTCTTTCACCCATGGCGCATCCTGTTCGGCACACAACTTGATTATTCCACTTAGGTCGATTAATATCAGGATGCAAAAATTGGGAGCTCAACATAATTCGTTGCTTTAGGGGTTCTTTTAGTTCTTCGACGGGATCGCATGACATAGTCTATTCTATGATTGGGAAGTTTCTTCCTGTGCAGCTTGCTAGTCTTAGTCATTTTTAATACTTACGTGATCCAAAACACTTCCTTCGATTGACCTGTGAAGCTGCCGCTCCTTTTTGGTATAAATGAACACCTCAACATGTTGTAGTGTGGCTAATCAAGTACGATAGACATGAATGTATAATTATCATAGTAATTACTTGACCTTTGGGAAAAGGGCGTCAAGGACGAATTATGTGCGTGTGTGCTCTGGAAAGGTTAGATATCGTACAGAGAAGGTCATTAAATGCCTTAGGAATGCATACAACCAAGAATGCCAAGCAACATTTATAAATAATGGAGGTTCAAACATTCAAAAAAGATCGAAAGGATCGCACTGCATGCTTTCCTGCAACCTCGATCGACGACGCTTTCATGTTCTGGATCACATCCATTGATCAGCTGAAACATGCTGAAATATTTAAAATATCATGTCGTGAGGCATGGGCATTATGTTGGCGAGCCTAGTGTCACTCTTTGATTTCCCTATAAATATAGGAGCTTTGCGAGCAATCCTTCTTATATGCCAAGTTCATATTCCCTAGGGATCTGGTTCGGTAAGTTCATCTTGGCGACCTCCAATTGAGTAATCCTTTTCCATCTGCAGATGCCTTCAGTCTCTTAAAATTTGCGATTATGGGATCTCCTTCAAACACAGAACGAGGTCCACGAGGCAGCCAGAGTGGGAGGTATCAACCCCAACGCACCTGGGACTCCTTCCTATGGTCTTCGAGAGGTACAACTATTTTCCTGGAGGTAGCGTCAGCATCCAAACACAGGCTTGGGGTGGTTGCAGATACGTCTGGAAGAAATAAGCTGGAGATTGTGCCTTCTTAGGGAATGAAACCACAAAGAAGAGAAAGGCCTAAGAAGAAAACTCAGGAAGGAGAGGGGGACCATCCCAAGGCTGAACTGAGTGCCTGTGGTGATTTCCTGGTGGATGGCTTCTTTGGAGGCATTGTCCCTGCAATCAAAACTGCCTTTTAAACACATATACTGAGAAACATCGGGTGAGAACATATACAAATGAAACGTAAAGCCATAAGTGAACCCATACCTATAATGCTTGCTAAGAAAATTGTTTAATACTCACTAGACTTCGGATGCTTCCTCTGGACTGGTGGCTTCGTTCTCTTGTTTGTTATGAATTCCTTGCTGCGTAGAGTGGGATCCCACAAAAAGGACTCGAAAGAATATAACTAGGAGATACGACCAGTCATATCAATTAGTTAATACGGGTGATAAATGCAGATTTCAAAATATAACACTATCGGATTTCTACCACTGAGACTTAACTGGTTGACAACAGAGGTGCGGATGGAGATGCATTGTATTAGTGAGTTTAATGGTTCCCTTTTTATTCACGCATGAGATAGTAATGAATGGACGATCTACGAATTAACTAAATCTTTGAATGTGGAGTACGTGACACATCTAGGGGTTAAACGTCACATCACATCTTACCTTCTTAAGGATCGAGGATCGACTACTATTTTAGTTTGTTTATCAACGCTGCTATTTTCTTGATAAAAATCCCGATGTCGATGATGTTGGGATTGGTGATCGATGGTAGAACTCCTCTTTTGTGTGATTCTTATGATTACACTTCTCTGTCGAAGCTGAAATGACCGACATTTGGTGAAATATTTTTGGAGACTATATGCATAGATGAGATACTCTTATCAGCTGACGCTGAAGAATGTCAGCACTCAGCTGCTTTGACTTCCCATACAATTTTCACTACCTTAATCTTTCACCGATGTTGAACTTCTCAAGTAAGCTGGGAGAAATCTAGGTCATTGGTTCCTTGATCAGTTGTGGTGTTTCTCAAGATGGTTCTTGACGCAGGTGAGGGTATTCTCCTACACCTCCAACTCACCTGATCTCAGGATCGATCAATTTCTCCCTTCTGTTGAGCTGAAGCGGCTCCTTAGATCCCTTGCTGGAATCCTCTGCTAAAATCTCGATCCACTGGTCCTTCATTCACTGACATGGTCGTCTGTACCTAACTGTGGTTTTCCCCGACTCAATTTCGGGGTTCAGGGTTTCATGCTTCCTGCTGTCAAGAGTTCTTGTACTCTCAATTCCCTGATCACCGATGAGCTCTCTACCCTGCCTTAGCCCTCTAGGCTAAGCTCTTGGTCCACATGACCTCTAACTCATAAGACCGTAGCCTTGTTTCCCCATCGGGGTTTTAGACTTTCTGATGCCAAAATGCACTTGCTCTTTGGATCCGCGATCCTTTGATTCCCGATATGCTCCTTTTCCGAGCTTTAGCTCCTTCCGGCTATGGAATGGTCCATGTGACCGTTACCCCGTGACTATAGTCAATCCTCCTATCAGGGTTTCGGGGTTTCCAATGTCAACATGCATATGCCCTTGGAACCCATGATATGCCGATCCCCGACTTCCTCCATATTTCTGACACGCATTCCCCCAGAATGGACGGTCCAGATTCTGTGTCGGGTTTCCACTATGGCTCTTCCCTCAGCCCTGATGTTTTGACAATTGTCCCCCACTGATAGGGGTTTCGCGTTTCACGATTTCAAAGTGAAAAAACAACTTGTCATCGGGATCTCCGATATTCCGATGAACCAAACTCTGATGGATGGTTTCCTTGTCAGCCCTTTCCCGATGATGCTAATATCCTCCACGCGTCTCTTCCAGATGGACAGTCTCGATTCCTATGGGATTTCAAGACTTTCGATGTCCCAAATCCTTCATCCTCAGGAAATCCAATCTCTCGATGGCCAATATCCCGACTCTCGCTCGATCTCTACCACGTGTCCTTCCAGATGGACGGTCCAGATCCTTTCGGGGTTTTGAGACTTGGAATGTTTTGATTTCCTTGTCCTCGAGAATCCTGATTTTCTGATGACTGTTATCCCGATGGTTTAACCACCGTGCAACTCCTGCTCAATCTGACGGTTGTTGGTTATATTCTCTAGATCTGACGGCTCAGATCCTTTCTCCTGCCCGTCTACTCCAGAGGTTAGACTCTGTGTGCCTCCTCCCGATCCAACTACTGATGGGTATCTATGAGAACATTCAACGGTCCTCAGACCTCCTGGGCTTTCTCCTTGGAAACCCAGTTGTAACCTCCTTGCTTCTCACCGAATCTGACGGCTGATGGGATTTTCCTGCCAGATCTGACGATGCAGATCGTTTCTTCCCGTGTGCTTCCTCTGGTGCTCTTTGGACGTGAAATATTCAATGGTCCAGGTTTTGTCTCCAGTCGATCCAATGGATGTTGTTGCTCCTCCTGAACTTTGCACACTTTCTTCCCAACTTGAAAGAATTTCTAGTTCTCAAAGGCCTCGACCTTTGTTTCTCTTCTCCCTCTACGAAGTCCTTCACCTTGAGCTTCGCTGCGCGTATACAATGCTGACTCCTCTTGAGCTTCTATAAACTCTGAACTCCTCCAGTGAGTTCTTCAGCCTCTGCACTCCTTGCAGCTCAACTCTGTGTGTGAAAGCACTCTCTCTCCTGAGCTTTTCCTTCTGCTCCAGCAACCCCTTGCTAAGCCTTCGAGGTGTTCAGTAACCCCACGAAGATCCTTCAATGGATACTTCCTCCAACTCCATAACTCAAAGAGTTCTCTTCTTTTTGTGCCTACCTGCACATAGTCTCAATGCCCACCTGGCAGAGTTTCTTCTCTCACAGAACGTTCAACAGTTCTGTCTCCTTTCGTGCACTCCTTGCACTTGCTTGATGCCCTCTTGTCAGAGCTCTACAAAACCCTCAATGATTCTATTTTCTTCTTCTTGAACTTCTCAACAGAAGTCCTTCCTCTGTGCACTCCTTGCACTGACTCAATGCCCACCTGGCAGAGCTTTACAGAACTCCTCAGAGATTATGTCTTCTGTCTTCAAACTCGTAGCAGAGTTCTCCATTCAATGCACCGCAACGCATACACTCAATGCCCACTTGGCAGAGCTCTACAAAATCCTCAACAGAATTCTGTCTGCAACTGTGTTTCTGTCACACAGCCTTACCTCCAAGGTATTCAACAACCTTGAGGTCTTCTTCCTATGAGTTGTTATCTTTAGTTCCTGTGCTGCAGAACGTCTTTGTCTGAACCTGCAGTATTTAGAAGTGCATCCTCAGTGCACCAGTATTCAGAGACTGTAGTACTCTGTCACGCGCTCCTGGCATGAAACCTCAAAGACCTTCACCTGAAATCAAACAAACTCCCTGCAAATGCACTAACACACACATTCACAGCATATGAAAGAACACACACAAACATCCATATAACACAGAACATGTGCAGGAAAAACTGCTTTTGTATTCTATTAAAATGGCAAATGCCTGTATTTACAAAGGTGTTCTCGAGCTCTCTCTCTAGCTCTTCTTTTCCTCCTACTCATCTTCTAACTACAAAATGAGATCTCAAAATCTCTTTTACCTGAGGGGCTCATCGAGCACTTCCCTCCAGGTCCACCTACTCTATTCAATTACAATAAATCGTTGTCTAGTCCAACATCTGGATCTAGATCTCAGCCGATCTTATCTACAGCCTGCACAAAGGCACGACTTCTATGGCTCACCAGCCTAAGCATTTAATTACATTCAATTTCAAATTTGAATGAGGATTGTGCCTCTCTTTTAGCGTGCGATTTGAATTCACTGGCGTGGATGGCTGATGTGGAGAGATGCTCCTACATCAGTTCTTAATATGCTCAAGAGAAACTTGGATATGAAACATATCAGATAAGAAGGTTATCAAGCTCAAACCATGGTGAAAACAATTGAAAGTAGAAGACAAGGTGGTGCCCAAAAGGAAGTGGTCATAGAACTTTTAGGGTGTGTTGAGCACTCAACAAATGGTGATTCATTGGGCGAACACATAATCTCTATCCCATAAAACAAATATCTCTGGTCCTTTTGTTCGTGCCAACCTGAAATATATATGCATTATATATATATACATTGTGTTGTTATTATTGGAAGTACTGCTTTAGGGCTTGGTCGTTTACCAGGAGGGCATCAAGTTCCCCTCTCAGATTTTGCAAACGATAAGTACCTACCCCATTCTTCTCAACCACTTGAAAAGGACCAAGCCATATGCTCTGAAACTTGGAATGCTTCCTTTTGGGTTCATTTAGCTTATCACACTTTAGAACTAAGTCTCCTACTTCAAAATTATTTTCTTTAGCCTTGTGCTTATCGAACCATGTTTTCACTATCTGCTGATGGGCTAAAAATTTAGACTTAGCCCTTTCCCTCTCTTCCTCTAGCATGAGCAGAGTGTTGATTCTGTTTTGCATGGTCAAGGATTTATCATCATTAGAATCTTGGGCCAATTGGAGAGATGGAAGATAAAGCCCATTCAGGAGAATGACTTCTTGTCCATAGACTAGGAAGTACAGGGAATTCCCTATAGCCTCTTTAGGTGTGATCCTGTCAGCCCATAGGGAATTATGGAGTTGGTTATGCCAATTTCTATGGTTATCCGCAACTGTCTTCTTTAGTATCCTCACCAGATTCTTATTGGTTGACTCTGCCACATCGTTTCCCCGAGGGTAATAATTTGCAGAGTACTTGATTATGATTCCTTTGTCCAGAGTGAACTCTATCAATAGGGTAGAGGAGAAGTAGGCTGCATTATCAAAGACTAGAATGGAAGGAATGCCAAACCTTGTAATTATTTTTTGTTCTATAAATTGGATGACTATTTTCTGATTTACATGGTTTATAGGGATGGTCTCTGCCCACTTTGTTAAATAGTCAGTGGAAGTAAGAATATACTTGTGAAATTTCTAAGAATTGGGCGTAATTTCTCCTATGATATCCATCCCCCACTGCTCAAACGGTCTAGAGATGGTTACAGGATGAAGTGGGATTGCTGCCCTTCTCTCCTTTCCAACACTTATTTGATAAGTCTTACAATTCCTGGTGTAAGCATGAATGTCTTTGAACAAAGTAGGCCAATAATAGCCGGCTCTCAGAACCTTATGAGTAGTGGTGTTCCCTACAAAATGTCCCCCAGTGGGGCCATCGTGGAGTTCTTTTAGCACTTTATTGGCGTCTTCGTGTTCGAGAAATCTCAGTAATACCCTGTCATAGTTGATCTGGAAGAGTACCGAATTGATGAGGTGATATTGTGCGGATTTTAATCGGAGGGCTCTCCTTTCTCTGGGGTTGAGGTTTTTGGGACAAGTCCCATGATGTAATAGATGAGCCAAATCCTTGTACCAGGAGTCCGGTCCTAGCAAAATCTATGCTGCTTCACCACACTATAGTGCTATTTCATCATCCCACCCTGGATCTTGGTTTGCTTGATCTTGAGCTTCGACTGCGAATTTGCACAAACCTTGTCCTTTTACTAACTTGGTGGGTTTTATATCTAGATCAAATTCCTAGACTACCGCCATCCAGTTCCCTCTTCTTTCTCCCATTCCTTGTTGGGTAAACAAGGATCAGATTGTGGGGTGTGGCACAATCACCTTAGTGTGATTCTTGAGGATGTACGACCTAAAATGATTTACTGCTTTATAGACCACGTAGGCCTGCTTTTCTATGGCGGGGTAATTGAGCTTGGCTCCTTGAAGGTTGGTGCTCATGAATGACACCGGGGCTTCATTGTTGTCGTCATCCTTCTGAGTCAAAACTCTAGCTAGTGATTGGTCAGAGGTGAAAGTATAAAGGTTAAAGTCTCTATTGAAATCGGGACTTCGCAATACCAGGGTCCGGGATATGGTAGCTTTGATATTGTTGAAAGTATATTTTCATTCATCATCCCACTTAAACTCAAAATATTTGCAAATCATTTTTTGCAAGGGTTTGATGATTTCGGCGAAGTCGGGGGTGAATTTCCTTACAAAATTAATTTTCCTGAAAAAAGACTGCATAGCCTTCTTTTTATGGGGTAGCGGGAGTTGAGATATGGATTTAATCCTTTTGGGGTCTATGTGAATTCCCACTTGAGATATAATATGACCTAACAACTAACCTTCTTCAACATCGAAGATAGTTTTCTTAGGATTGAGTGATATACCTTATTTTCGGCATATTTCAAAAATTTGAGTTAAGTGTTGGATGTGTTCCTCTCTATTCTTCGAATACACCGTTACGTCATCTAAATACACTACCACGCACTTACCTATATGCCCCTGAAACACCACGTCTATTTCCCTTTGAAAGGTTGATCCTGCGTTAATCAAGCCAAAAGGCATGCGCTTATAAGTGAAGGTTCCCCATTTGGTCCGGAAGGTAGTTTTTAATCCATATTCCTCTGAAACCAACACTTGCTTGTATCCTGAGAAACCATCTAGAAGGGAGAAAATTTTCAAGCCCGACACAGTCTATAGGAGTTTCTCCATCGGCGAGACAGGATAATTGTTCTTTTCTGAAGCTATGTTGAGATTCCGAAAGTCTACGCATAATCGGATTTCTCCTGACTTTTTTCTTACTGGAACAAGGTTCACTACCCAGGCAGAATGTCTAACTTGGAAAATTATCTTCTCATCTAAAATATTCTTTAACTCTTGATACGTTAGGGGTTCCAAGGATGGGTGGTAATTTCAGAGATTCTGTTGAAAAGGTTTGACTTCAGGTTTCAATGGGATGGTGTGTTGAATTATGCGGGTATCATAAGTTTTCAAATATTTATAGGACTAGGCGAACACGTCTTGGTATTGTTTGAATAATTTGAGGTAGGATTTCCTCCCCTCTTTAGATATTGTTTTTCCAAGATTTACATACTTTGTGTTTTCCGGGGTTCCAAGATTTACAATTTCATGGAGGGGGTAGGAGCTACCAGTCTTTGTGTTTTTAGGTCCTTTGAATCGTTGCTTTAGATCAAACAAATTCTCTAGATTTGATATCCCTTTTCGAATTGTGTGAGCCTTTGGTTTATCTGCGTGTTGAACCTCCCAAGGACTGGTTTCCATTAGTTTCTCTTGGAACTCTTCATCGTCAATAGCGAGGTCTTTGAAGTTGTCTGGATTAGTCAAGAATCTTATGATCTGTTCATCCCCCTCAAAGACTTTCCAATTAGAGATATTATTAGGTACTGATGGCTTATAGAGAAGTTCTACAGTGAATCGGGAGGCTTTGTAATATTCTAAAGGTGAGAGTCTTGAAGCAGCGGTGGCTAAGGATTCAACAAGGATGTTCTTCGCTATGGGGATCATAGTGATATTGAAAGCTTCAAAGTGTTCTATCAACCTCCGCACTTCCTGCTGGTAGTTATTAAGATAAGGGGAGTTGCAGTGTATAGTGTTTCTCACTTGTCTAATAATTATTTCCGAGTCTCCGAACACCTTTAATTCCTTGACATTAAGATCTATGGCTTTATTTAACCCTTGTACCAGGGCTTCATACTCGACAGTGTTGTTGGTGCACTTGAATTCTAGTCTACATGACAAGAAATGGATTTTACCCTTTTGATCAATGAGGATGCACCCTGCTCCCGAACCCTCTCGTGACACGGATCCATCAAAATAAAGGGTCCAAATTTGTGAGCGATGATTTCCATTCCAATTAGTGTTCCGCTCTTCGATCTTTTCTTTCGGAAGACCAAGCACTAGGTCTTGACAAAAGAGAGAATATTCCATTGGAATCGGGAATTCTTCTTGAAATATCATCTCGAAGCTTTGGGTAAGCGAAACATCGGATAAGAGAGGAGAAAAATTGCCAAAGTGAGAATCACAAGAATAATTCTCTGGTATGGGAAAATCGGTAGAGGCTATTTTGTTCGGGGTTTCCAGGTCAGTGACTGTATGTTTTAGATATCTTTCCCTATCTATTTTGATCATGTTCTTGTATCCCTTTAGTGATAGCCAAAGGTGTGCCCAGTCTGTGCTAAAGTATCTGTTTAGTTTTTTGGACCAATCTCGGCTCAATAATAGCCCATATGCCTCAGGGATATCCACCACAATGATGTCAATCACCTGCATGAAATTAGGATGAGTGGCTACCTTGATCATCACATCCTTGAGTTCCCTCATGACTTTGACCTGGAACCTATCCAGTTGTATTACATGCTTATCACTCTTTAGAGTGACAACACCTAATTTGTTACAAATGACCAAGGGCATGACATTGGAAGATGTCGCGGAGTCTACCAGACAGTTGTGGAGATTCCTGTTGAAGACTTTGAACATTAAAAGGAAAGGTGGTACAAAAGGCCTCTCTTTCCTACCTTTTTAGTAGGTGTTTATCGTTGGTTTGCTTGCCAAATTTGTAGGGGGAAGATTCTTTTCCTGACCATCATCGGTGGTCAGGTTTTCTACCAAACTTAGAGCTTGCAACATAAGGTATTTCTACTGAGGGATTCTACATATGTCCATAACTGATACATTGGCTTTCAGTTTCTTCAAATCTTCTACTACATCGTAATCTAATTTAGGAGAATCATGAGTATCGATATTTATAGGCTTTTTACTGGGAGAGAAAGGAATTCTCGGGCGATTAGGAGTTAATTTGCTTTGTGTGGCATGGGTGGCATCGGTATCTTTTGGGCCAGGTTGACCCTTACTATGTGTCTATACCACCAATATCTCCGTGGGTGGTGCCTAAGGTTTAAACAGATCATCCGAAGATGTGATCACGTCGGGATCCCATATCAGCATTGTCATGTCTTGTGGTGGGTTATCTTCTTCCTGATCGACAATGTTAAAGACTGAACTATTGGATGGTTCGGTCAGAGAGACTTCGCCCAGAAAATGATTGACCATTAAATTCATGGCGTGGAAACACTGAGGACATTCCCTTTCTAAGTGATTCTCTTGGTGATATGTACAGCAAGAGTTAGATGTGACATTCCATAAGTTAATGTTTAGGTTGGCTCGGGGAGGTTCAATTGCTTTGAAAGGATGGTTTCTTTTAAAGAAAGGCTTATAGGGTCTTTGGCCTTAGTTTCCCTCTTCCACATTTCTTTTCATATCTATAATCTCATTTGATAGTTTCTTGACCATGTGTTGTAGGTATTCTATATCTCCATTACCCTTATCGGGAGTTGGTTCAACGGGCTTCCCCAATGGTCTGGTCAAGAGGAATCCTCTCATGAGAGGGGGCTAGCTTTATTTTCTAGCTAGATATGCCTGACCTTCTTTACACCTTTTCATTTGGAACTCTATCATCTTGGCCTCTTCGAAATTCTCTACGAGGGTTTTCTTAGTGGCTCTTTTAATGAACATGGAAATAGAGGCTGTAAGTGCATTGACATAGACCTCGATTTGCAACTCTTGAGCCAATTTCATCGTGGGCTGAAATTTGTTTAGGATGGTCATGAATCTTTGATTGAAATATTTGACCCTTTCCTTTGGGGTCATGGTGGCAGCGAATAATTTGTCCATAAGGGCTCCCATGGTAGTTTCTTCGACAAATTTGTCTAGGAAATCCTTTTGGAACTTAGTCCAACTGGTTATGGATCCTAATGGCAAGTTAAAATACCAAGTGGAAGTCGAGTTCTCAAACATGTAGGGGAAAAGTCCGCATACCACGTCTTCATGTTGAACGTTCATAATCCTGATCGCAAGTATGAAATTCTTGATATGATCTTCAGGCAATCCTGAGGTTTTAGGATCATACTTGGGGAGAAACTTTTCTGGGTGCTGAGGGAGATTATGCACTCGTCCAGGGATGACCACAATGTCCTCGGCCAACCAAGGTTGGTTTTCTTGAAGTGGAACTTCCCTCTACTCCTATTGACCGTTGTTCTCTTTCATATATTTGTAGTCGGAGTCAGGGTCTTCCTCTTCTGAAAGATAGTTAGGTTTAGAGATATCGCCAGCTGGCATCTTGGATATGAGGTCAAGAGGCTCTTGGATTTCGGTGATCATGAAGTCTATTAAGTCTTCGATGGAGTGTACTAGAACTTCTTCGGTAGTTCTGACTACTAGTCTTCTTTGTTGTTTTCTTCGAGGGAGGATGGGGGTGAAGGGAAATGCACTGATTTTCTCTGGTAATCCTTCTAAACTGATTCACTTCCTCATGAGGGAAGGCATAAGGTATTTAAGGGTGAAGATATCCTTCCTTGGAGTGGGGTGAGTTATTCACTTAGGGAGTACTCGATAAAGGTGGGTTGTCTGTTGGATGACTAGCCATGCATTTGGGTTGTTACGAATCTATAGGTTGTTCGAAATATCATATAACTTACATATTCAACCATTCATTCTCAGGCCCTCCTTCTAGCGCCATTTCTGTTGATGAGGCTTAAATCCCCTGATTCAATAGCAGGAACCAAACCCACTACGCTGGCCCAATTAGACTCTATAACGTCTGGAGTGGAATGGTTCTCCAAATCTTGCAATCTGGCCAAATTATCCATGAGCTTTTGTTTTTTCTGGTGAATGCTCTTCCTTTGGTTAAGACAATTTTTTCAGTAATTTCTCTTAGGTGGGGCAGGTACAAGAGATGAAAGCCAGTATAAACCAATTTGATGAATATAGGACAAGAGTTTTAACTATTGGGAAGGGGTCGAGCTTGGGATAAACCATTACTTGAACATGCAGAGAATGATCCTATGCCAAAGGGATTAGTAATAATAATTTAACCGAAAGAACATCCAACTATTGTCTGAGAAAAACTACTTAACAAAAAGAAGACACATATATGATCAAGATCATGGTAAGAAAAATAATTCATCTATCGAGACATTCATCACATAGCTGAGGTAAAACTACTTAGCATAGAGAAAGAAACACAACTGTAATCAATGTCACGGTAAGCAAAATAATTAATCTACCAAGAAATTCATCACATAGAAGCACAATGATTTACTTTCATCATTTAAAGCAAGGAACATTAAAAAATTCAACTAGATAACTTGACAATAGAATTAATTGCTCTTACTCATTTACTGCAACATTCAGGGAACATGAAAGGAAGTAATTCTTCTCCAACTCCAATCACATACAACTGATGAAAATAACTCGTCTCTGGTCCAGAAGGACTTCTTAATTCATAGCAGTCTCAAAATAATTATAAACAACCAAAATAAAATAGTTCTTACAACAACCATCGACCCCATGACCATCGGTCGATGTTCCTATTTATAATATAAAGTCTTAACAGTAATTAACGGTAAAATACAATTTGAGCTAATCAAGAATCTCCATGTGGCGTCATTGTCTAATAGTCTTTCAACAATCCACTCGAGTTGTTTCTTGGAAAGGGTGGACTCTTTCATAATCAAGCCATCTCATAAAGAGTTCTTCACAAGTGTTGGCCCATGGAAACCTGTGTTGTTCCATCGAAATCGCATAGATTCCTCTGATGTCTGTCGCGTACACCTGATATTTTACGAGGCTGAAGTTCAAATTTTGAAGTATTACTCTGGCTTTGATTGGATGTCCTACGAACTGTTGTACTTGCCTAGACTTTGCATCGATAACCTTTTCACATTCTTCGGCCCATGATGAATCTTGTTTGACGCATAGCTTGATTATTCTTCTTAGGTCGATTAATATTGGGATGCCGAAATTGGGAGCTCGACATACTTCGTCGCTTCGGTGATTCTATTAGTTCTTCGGTGGGATCATAGGACAGACTCTAGTCAATGATCGGGAAGGTTCTTCCTTTGCATTTTGCTAGTCTAAGTCATTTTCAATACTTACGTGATCCCAAATGCTTCCTTCGAGTGACCTGTGGAGCCGCCGCTCCTCTTTGGTATAAATGAACACCTCAGTATGCTATAGTGTGGCTAATAAAGTATGATAGAAATGAATGTATAATTATCACATTAATTACTTAACCTTTGGGAAAAAGGGTGTCGAGGATGAATTATGTGCGTGTGTGCTCCCGAAAGGTCAGATATCATATAGAGAAGGTCGTTAAATGCCTTCATAACTCATACCACCAAGAGTGCCAAGTGTTATTTATAAATAACAAAGGTTCGGACGTTCAAAAATGATCGAAAGGATCACACTGCACACTTTCCTGCAACCCTGATCAATGACGCTTTCATGTTCTGTATTGCATTCGTCGATCAGCTGCGACATGCCAAAATATTTCAAACATCATGTTGCAAGGCATGGGCATTATTTTGGCGAGCCTAGTGTCACTCTTTTATTTCCCTATAAATCTAGGAGCTTTGCGAGCAATCTTTCTTATATGCCAAGTTCATATTCCCTGGGGATCTGGTTTGGTAAGTTTATCTTGGCGACGTCCAGTTGAGTAATCCTTTGCCATATGTGGACACCTTGAGTCTCTTATGCTTTGTGATTATGGGATCTCTTTCAAACATGGGATGAGGTCCACGAGGGAGCCAAAGTGTGAGGTCTTAGCCCCAACGCACCTGGGAATCCTTCTTATGGTCTTCGAGAGGTACAACTATCTTCCCAGAGGTAGCATCAACGTCCAAACACAGGCTTGGGGTGGTCGCATATATGTCTGGAAGAAATAAGTTGGAGATTGTGCCTTCTCCAGGACCGAAACCATAGAGAAGAGGAAGGCCTAAGAAGAAAACTCGAGAAGGAGAGGGGGATTGTCCCAAGGTTGAACTGAGTGCCCGTGGTGATTTCCTGGTGGATGGATTCTTTGGAGGCATTTTCCTTGCAATCAAAGTTTCCTTTTAAACACATATATAGAGCAACATCAGGTGAGAACATATACAAATGAAATGTAAAGCCATAAGCGAACCCATACCGGTAATGCTTTCTAAGAAAACTATTTAATACTCACTGGACTTCAAATGCTTCCTATGGCCTGGTGGTTCTGTTCTCCTGTTTGTTCCAAATTCCTTGTTGTGTAGAGTGTGATCACACAAAAAGGACTCGAAAGAATATAACTGGGAGATACTAATAGTCATATCAATTAGTTAATATGGGTGATAAATGCAGATTTCAAAATATAACACTATCATATTTTTACCATCGAGACTTAACTGGTTGATGGTGGAGGCGCGGATGGAGATGCATTGTATCAGTGAGTTTAATGGTTCCCTTTTGATTCATGCACGAGCTAGTAACTAATGCGCGATCTATGAATTAACTAAAGCTTTGAATGCAGAGTACTTGACACAACTAGGGATTAAATATCACGTCACATCTTACCTTCATAAGAATCGGGGATCGACTACTATTTTAGATTGTTTATCAACATTGATATTTTCTTGATAAAACTCCTGATGCCTATCATGTTGGGATTGGTGATTGGTGGTGGAACTCCTCTTTTGTGTGACACTTATGACTACACTTCTCTGTCAAAGCCAAAAGGACCAGCGTTCGGAAAAATCATTTCGGAGACTATATGCATAAAAGAGATACTCTTATCGACCGACACCAAAGAATGTCGACACTCGGCTACTTTGACTTCCCATACAATTTTCACTACCTTAATATTTCACCGATGCTGAACTTCTCAAGTAAGATGGGAAAAATCTAGTTCACTGGTTCCTTGATCAGTTGTGGTGTTTCTCAAGATGGTTCTTAATATGCTTAAGAGAAACTTGGATATGAAACATATTATATAAGGTTATCAGGCTCAAACCATAGTGAAAACAATCGAAGGTAGAAGACAAGGTGGTACCCAAAAGGATGTGGTCACAGAGCTTTTAGGGTGTGTTGAGCACTCAACACTGTCATGTTTCACTTTTCTGACCATTGGTCCCTTTTCCGGTGCACTGAACTTTTTAAGTTTGTAGTGCATTTATGTTGTTCTTTTTCCTTATTGCATGGTGTTTTTCTTTTTGTCAATCATCTATTGCGTGAAAACATTTTTATTTTTTTTGCGTTGATTCCACTCCATTCATATTCCTCTACTGGTTCTATGTTACCAACTTCTAACATTCTGTCAATTTCTTCGTTCACTTTCTGCTTATATACTGGATTCAATCTATAAGGTCTCTGTCTGACAGGTCTTGCCTCAGGTTTGAGAGGTATCCTCATCTCTCCTGACTCTCCTTCTATTCCTTTCATCTCTGTAAGGTTATTGGGAACATGTCATTGTATTCGCGCAGTAACTCTATTATTATTTCTATTGTTGTTCATCCCAATAGTCTCCAATACTTGTAATTTTAGTGGTCCCAATGTTCACTTTATTGACTTTGATTGGTGCAAAAAATACTTTTGACTCCAAATATGGACCTTCCACCCCTCTTTATCCTCCAATTTATGTATTCTGAATATTATTGAGGTCATATTCATTTGGTGCCTCTTGTTCAACATGATAGCATGGAAATAGTTCTTTGATTGTTTGTGTGTTTTGTTGTTGATATTATGTCATGAGTTCAACCTCTGGTTCACCAATAAATATTACACCTTTTATCTGCTTCAATGTTTAATCAATATTGGGGTTCTCATGTTCAAATGAGAAAGTTACTAGAAATTTTTGTTGTAGTGTTGTCCATTTAGTAGTACCTATGTGCATCTCTTGGTCTACATACCAGTTTTCTGGGATTCCTTGCAATGTGTAGATGAAGTAATGAGGCCATTTTTCTAGTGGTGTCATCTTACAATGTGTTCTACACTTTTGCATGTGTTCTACTGGTGTTCCTTTCCCATCATACCTCTACATTTTATTGTTTCCCTATTTTGTGCCGAATCTAATGCACAGTAATCGCTTACATTGGTACCAATCCTGAATTGTTCCTTTTTGCGCACCCCACCATCTTCCAGGTTTAGCCTTGAGTTCAATATCTAGGGCTAAGAGCCTTTGATTCTCTAATACTTCTTCTTCATATCTTTTTATAAATTCCTCTAGATTATTTATCCCATGAAAACTGGGAGGTTCCATTATCTCTGTACAAACCCATCTTACTGCATGGTCTATTCTTGTGCACCTTCTTGTGGAGACTTCATCTAAACTTTGCCGCCAATTTTCTAGACCGTATCTGAGTCATAAGCACATGATGTGATGTGCGGTGGTTCTATACAGCTAGTTGATTTCCTCTAGATCTAAACAGGTGGGTTCTACAAACCTTTAACCTTCTAAAGTATATAATAGTGTAATGACTCTGTATTCACCTAATTCAAATGTAATTTTCCTTGTATTCAAGTTGATTATGGTTTGGTTTTCAAATTCCCAATCTAGTCTAAGCAATGTTGGATATTGTGTTGTGCCATCTACAATCTTTATTACTTCAAAGTATGATTTAGTGCACACTCCATCCAAATATGCTGTCACACCTTTAATCCTTCCAATTGGTAGAACTTTGTGTTGGTTAGTTAATTTCAACTAGACAGGTGAATAGCCTAGCGTGGGTTCTCCCATACACTACCATGTCTTATTGGGTAACACATTTACTTCAGAACCTAAGTCCAATATAATATCCCCCATATTGAAATCTCCAATATTAGCATTGAGTCTGAATTATCTTCTTGTTCTCCTTGTTTTATGGAGGTGATTGATTATTTTCTGCTCTAACTTCCCCCTTACCTCTGTGTTACATATTTTTTAAAAATTTAATAGATGATGGATCATTCATTAGCGTAACATAGGATTGCAGAAAAGTATTTATGGTACTTACTTTCCATAAGGGTTTTTCTTCATTGGTGTGGTTCATTGATCAAGGAATATTGTACACTGGTACATTCTGAGTATGCTGCGCAACTGATGTTGATGCAAAATCTTGTTTGAGAAACTCCTAACTGGCCTTCTAGAATGTCTCATTTTCTTTCCACGGAACAAATTTATTTTGTGTGTCAATATTTTTCTTTACCCATTGGTGTTGTGTTGGATCTTGTCTCACTGCATCAGGTATTGTTTTGGATCCTCCTCATGTGACTATGTTGATGTCTCTTCCATCATCCCTGGCTTCTGCAGAAATCCACTGGACATTCTGATTGTTTTGATTTCTCTTATCTTGGATCTTCCCCAATAATGTCAGGCAATATTCTGTGCCATGTTCTACTACGCGACAATACATAAATGTCATTGGTGGGAGTGGACATTCCCTTGCATAATGTCCTAGTTTTTGGCAGTTGTGGCATACTACTGGTCCTTTGCCTCTTCCAAATCCTCCTCTACCTCGTCCTCCTTTGTATCCATCTCGATCTCCTCATGGGGTATTGTACTTAGGTGCTTAGTTATATTGCATAGGGTTATACTATGGTTGCATGTTGTTATATTACAATTGCATAGTGTTGTAATTCAGCTGCACATTGTTGTACGAAGGTGGTATGTGACATCCCCCCCAAAAAAATATTTTGGAAATTTAATTTTCTGGGAAATTATTTCATTTTTCATAAATTCGAATTTGGAAAATTTTTGCCATTTATGGCAATTCCAAATTCCAAATTTGTTAATTGTAATAAATTATTATGACTGTTGGGCAAAACTTTGATTTGAACCAACTAACTATTTGACAATGACACTTGTTTAAAAACATGATATTTTATATTGATTGCAGGAAGACAAATGGAACAAACATGTTAAAAGTAGCTGACCATGACTCCATGAGTGGGGAACATGTTGGAACTACCCCTGGGATGATTTTTACAAGTGACAAATTAAAGATTTGGCCATTGGCAGCCCTTGAAAACTAGGGATTTAGGAAGCTGCGAAAACTCCAAGTAAGGGAAAAGACCTAGGCAAGTTACAAATAAGCATATGTGAGGAGGCAGGACGCTGCTAAGTATGATGGGAAAGACTCTATTTTTTTTTCTTTTTCACTTGCTGTTATGAACAATGGAAGGATGTGAGGCAAGGAGAAAAAGGGATTGAATTGAAGGACAATGTTGTAGAGGGATTTCCAAGTACACCCTTATGGACTCATGGTTAGGATAGGGGGTGAATCAGGCAAGTAATCGTGGCTGCTCGGTTCTACGGTTGGGAGGAACAGATACACCCTTTCTAAAATGCAGAAATAGAGATGTATATATAGAAAATAAACTAGAGGTTATAAACCCTTTCTTCCGAAACTGAATAGAAAACAACTGAGTATACCCCTTCAAAGCTAGCAAACGAATAAAAGAAAACAAAGATCATTTCAAAGGAAACTTCTCCTTCATAGTTTAGGGTAACTTCAGAAAACAATAAAGAAGAAGTTGGGTGCATTATCTCTTTAAATTTTTTTGCAAGTAATGTGTTTGGAGACAAATACTTACCAGGGGCAAGGGCCACGCCAACTGTTACAACTCGGAGTGGCTACCATGGCAATACTCTATGCCTCCCAGGTTGATTCACAGGACCACCTCATAGAACTCAACAATGACATTTGTGAAACCACTTCAACCCTAATCGATATCCTTGTGAGACTTTGTTTTTTCATGTAATCCATTATATCATGAGGTAAAATAATTTGAAAACAAGAGGGAACTGTTATGGTAGGTAGAACTTAGGAACTTTCCCCTTTAAGAATCCTTTTTACGAACAAATTTTGAACCAATCCTATAATAAGTGTATACATGCTGTTATTAAAAGGAAATAATGAATACAACAATATTTTTTTTGTTGTGTGATAATTGAGGTTCAGTACATATGATATCAGAGAGAAAGTTACAACACTGGGCCTGAACAGGACCACTGTAGTGCTTAGTATGTATTTTGTTTTAGATAAAAACTAATCAATTGTGTGGTTACAAACAAAAAACTTTCTCTGTTTTGGTGAATAAGTATGGCAGCTCAAGACAATGCAGAAAACAGGATGGAAGAAAATCCACAACAAAGACCTCCTAGAGATACAAGGTAGAATAGTGATGGAAGCTCACCCACAGAAGTGTTGGAAACAATGAGGAACTTGATTGTTGAGCTACAGATCTTTAAAGCTGAGAATGAAAAATTGAAGAAGGCACAACAAGAATAGCAGGAGATAAACGAAGTCCTGTTGCGCAATATAGTGACCAAGTAAATCCCAAAAGACAATAATAACAATGAAGAAGTCAGCAAGAGAGCCTCCAAGAAATCAAGGCCAGAAACAGAGAAAGGAGACAATTCGTCTGAAGGAACATGTCCAGTTGAGGATGGAACTAAAACTGACAGAAAAAGAAAACAAGTAGACCATCTTGAACGAGAATTTAAAAATATTAAAACCTATATCTTTGATGGGGAATCCAGGACAGGAGAAGAAGTAAAGGCATGGTTGTTGGACATCAAAAAGTATTTCCAAATCTACAACTATTCCAGCAACATGAAGGTCAAGATGGCCATCTACAATCTGAAAGGGAAGGCCAGTATTTGGTGGCAAGATCTGAAATTGGCCAAGGGCCTAAAGGAGAAACAGTTGGAATGGTCTGACTTTAAGAAGTATTTCAAGAAACAATACCTTTCTGAAAATTATTATGAAAGGAAGACAAATGAATTTTACGAGTTACGACTCAAACAAATGATGATGGAGGGCCTTAAAAATAAATTTCTAGATCTACTAAGATTCGTACCATACATCCGGGATGGTAACGTAAAAATTCAGCGATTTCTAAGCTATCTACCATAGTCCTACAAGGACAGTATTGAGTTTGACAACCCCAAATCCTTAAGTGAAGTATTCAGAAAAGAACGAATTTACTATAACCAGTATAAACAATAGGCAGAGTTTCCAAAAGCCCAGAAGGATAAGAAAAAAGATCGAATGAACCAACTAAATAAGGGGTACCAGCCAGCTCCTTATTGGAATACAACGAAGAGTTTTCCAGGAAAGGATTTTCACTCCAATCCTTCGAATACTCAAGGCAGCAAAAAACTGGTAAACCTGGGAGTGAAGAGGTTTGGGGACAGCTCTCGTGAGCCATTAAAGTGTTGGGAATGTGGAGAGCCTCATCTTAGGAGGAACTGCCCACGTTTGAGTTCAACAAACATAACTATTGTTCATAACCTGGAAGAAGCCTCGACAGTGGGAGATGTGGGAAAGAGCCTACATCGGATAAATGCAGCCATCGATGGATGACAAGATGACCACCAGTCCTCAGTGGTATAAGGCAAAGGTAAAATCCATGAAACTTGAATTTTTGTTTTAATTGAACCCAGAGAAACATTAAGTTATATTACTCCGAATGTAGTAGAGTCAAATAAAATTATGAGACTGAAGCATTCAAAATCATGGCTTGTGCAACTAGAGACAGGTACAAAAAAGGAAATCAATTGACTGTATTTCGGATTTTGAGTTCATCCTATATGGTCAAACTATAAGGAACGATCTGAACATCCTACCACTAGGATCTTACGATATGATTATTGGGATGGACTAGTTGGAACGACACAAAGAAATATTAAATTGTTATACAAAAACACTTAGTTGTAAAGATGATTCTGACACCACCAGGATAGCCCAAGGTATACCAAAAATGGTATCAGTAAGAAAAATTTCAGTGATGCAACTAAAGAAATGTGTGAGAAAAGGATGTCAAGTTTATGCCATCCAAGTGACAAGTCTAGCAGAAAAGAAGGATAAGCCAAAGTTGGAAAACTTTGCTGGCCTACATGATTTTAGAGACATGTTTGTGGATGAGATACCAGAATTACCCCCTAGAAGGGAAATATACTTCTCCATAGATATGATATCCAGTTCTTCCCCTATCTCAAACCTTACCGGATGAGTCTACCAGAACTGACAGAATTAAAAATACAATTACAGGAATTGTTGGACAAAGAGTATATTAGACCAAGTGTCTCACCTTGGGGAGCACCAATCCTCTTTGTGAAAAAGAAGGATGGTACTCTAAGATTATGTATCAATTATAGACAATTGAACAAAATGACTATTAAGAATAAATACCCCTTACCAAGGATAAATGATCTATTCGATCAAGTAGGGGGGGGCAAGATCTTTTCAAAATTGGATTTATGATCCAGTTATCATCAAGTTCGGATAAGAGATGAGGACATAAACAAAACAACATTTTGGACAAGATATGGACACTACGAGTTTGTAGTCATACCTTTTGGACTCAATAACTCCCCAGCCACATTTATGTGCCTAATGAACAATATTTTCAGTGAGTACTTGGACAAGTTCGTGGTAGTATTCATCGACGATATCCTGGTCTATTCAAAGACAGAGGAGGAACATGAGGAAAAATTAAGAATAGTTCCGAAAATGTTAAGGAAGCACAAATAGTACACCAATTTCTACAAGTGTGACTTCTATCAGAAGGAAATACAATATCTTGGACATGTAATTTCAGTAGAGGGCATTTCCGTAGACCCGGAAAAGATGAAATCCATTATGGAATGGCCAGTGCCTAAAGATGTAGTGGATATATGGTCGTTCATGGGAATCATCGGATACTACCACAGGTTTATAGAAGGGTTTTCCAAGATAGCATACCCTTTCACATCATTACAAAAGAAAGGAACTAGGTTTAACTAGTTAGAGAAATGTCAAGACAACTTCAACAAACTAAAGGAATTATTGACAACGACACCCATATTGAAAGTAGAAAACCCAAATAAAGACTTCACCATATGTGTCGATGCAAGTAAAGAAGGGCTAGGTGGTGTCCTAACTCAGGAAGGACACATTATTTTTTATGAGTCCCAGAAATTAAAAGAACACGAGTGAAATTACGCCACTCATGACTTAGAATTGGCAGCAGTAATACACACCTTAAAGATGTGGTGACATTACATAATGGGCAGAAGATTCCTATTATTAATAGACAACATCGGGGTGAAATATCTGTTTAACCAACCGGATCTTAACGCAAGGAAAACAAGGTGGTCAGCCTTCTTAAGCGAATTTGACTTCAAGGTTAGACATATCAAGGGCAAGGAAAACAAAGTAGCAGACGCTTTAAGTAGAAGAATCCATGGATTATTTGAGATGAATATTAGTAGGGCAGAAAGTGACCTGGAAGAAAGAATAAGGACGACAAGTATTGATGACGAAAACTATACTAAAATAACGGAAGAATTACCAAACAATACCTTGAACTCAGATAAACCAGATCTAAGTATCGACGAGAAGGGACTGTTACGATTTAAAAATAGACATTACATACCAGATTCAACAGGGTTCAAATTAACAATCTTGGATGAAGTGCATAAGAAGCCGTATTCTAGCCACCCAGGTTACCAAAAAATGATAACAACACTTAGGAAACTATTTTATTGGTCCAATATGAAGGGAAAAACAATGGAATACTTGGCGAGGTGCCAAGATTTTCAGTAGGTTAAGGCCGAGCACCAGTATCTAGCCGACCTCTTATAGCCATTACCAGTACCAGAATGGAAATGGGAGACTATATCACTCGACTTTATAATAGGTTTGCCTAAAACTCAGAAACAGAATGACTCCATCATGGCTGTAATCGATAAACTCAGTAAGTCGACACACTTTATTCTTGTAAAGTCTACTTTTAAAGCTATAAACATTGCTGAAATATTCATGAAATAAATCTTTAGACTGCATGGTATTCCTAAAATGGTGATTTCAGATAGAGACGTAAAATTCACATCCTCTTTTTTGAAGGAATTGTTTGCAGGGGTCAATACCAACTTGAATTTTAGTACAAGTATTCATCCACAAATGGATGGACAAATCGAAAGGACAAACCAAATCATAGAGGATATGCTCTGCATGTACGTAAGAACAAAACCAAACAAGTGGGAGGATTATATACACTTGGTACAATTTGCATATAACAATGGGTACCAAACTTCAACAAAGTTGATCCCTTTTGAAGTATTGTACGACAGAAAGTGTACGAATCCAATTAGTTGGGATAACCCGACTGATAGAGTCATGGTTGGACCATAAATGCTCCAAGAAATGGAGAACATGGTAAGAAAGGTACAACAGAACTTGAAGGAAGCACATGACAGATAGAAGAGCTATGCAGATCTGAAAAGAAGACACTTAGAGTTTCAAGCAGGAGACCATGTATATTTAAAGGTCAAAGCCCGAAAAATCTCATTGAAGCTAGGAAACTGTGCCAAGCTGGCACCCAGGTTCTGTGGGCCCTTCGAGATACTAGCTTGAATTGGACCCGTAGCGTATCAACTTGCACTGCCAACGGATCTAAGAATTCATAATGTATTTCATGTTTCTTTATTCAAGAAATATGTTCAAAACCCTACTCATATGATTGATTAGAACTTGGTACAGGTGGAACCTGAAGGCGAATTCTAGGTGGAACCCCTATGCATTCTGGATTGGAGAGAAATAATACTTCGGAACAGAGCCATCACTCAGGTAAAGGTGCAATGGAAGCACTTTAGTCCCGAGGAGGCAACTTGGGAATTGGAGGGAGATTTGTGGAAATCTCATCCAATATTGTTCCAAGAAAGGAACAAACACTGAGGACAATGTTTTATTGAAGGGGGAAAGGATGTGACATCCCCCAAAATAAAATATTTTGGAAATTTAATTTTCTGGGAAATTATTCCATTTTTGGTAAATTCGAATTTGGAATTTTTTTTTTCCATTTATGGCAATTCCGAATTCCGAATTTGTTAATTGTAATAAATTATTATGACTATTGGGAAGAACTCTGATTTGACCCAACTAACTATTTGACAATGACAATTGTTTAAAAACATGATATTTTATATTGATTGCAGGAAGACAAATGGAGCAACCATGTTAAAAGTAGCTGACCATGACTCCATGAGTGTGGAACATGTTGGAACTACCCCTGGGCTGATTTTTACAAGTAGCAAATTAATTATTTGGCCATTGGCATCCCCTGAAAACCAGGGATTTAGAAAGCTGTGAAAATTCCAAGGAAGGGAAAAAACCTAGGCAAGTTACAAATAAGCATATGTGAGGAGGCAGGATGCTGCTAAGTATGTTGGGAAAGAGTCTATTTTTTTTCCTTTTCACTTGATGTTATGAACACTGGAAGGGTGTGAGGCAAGGAGAAAAAGGGACTGAATTGAAGGACAATGCTATAGAGGGATTTCCAAGTTCACCCTTTTGGACTCATGGTCAGGCTAGGGGGTGAATCAGGCAAGTAATCGTGGCTGCTCGGTTCTACGGTTGGGAGGAACGTTACTATTCCCTTTGTTTTCTATGCAAGTTTAGTTTAGATATGTTACTCTAAACTCTATCTGTCTGAATGATTTTATATTGGATATACTGTACATGTTATAGCTATACAAAAAAGAGTTCTAGTATCTGTTTTTTTTAATGATCATATAACTACTGTAAGTCTTTTCCTATACCTAAATATTCAGTATTCTACCTTTGTTGGATGAATTGGTTATTGTTATAGTGGGATCCTTAATGTTGGTATGCATGCAATAACATAGATAAAGGCTGTTCAAAATTCAGTGAATAGACAGTAGGATTTAATTGTAGATTTATTTCCGGAAATCAATTTTTAAATAGAATCGAATATGTATCAATGAACGAACAGAGCTATTATATGAATATGTGTGTTTCAAACTTTAAACAAAATTGAATATGTATCAATGAACAAATAGAGCTATTATATGCATATGTATGTTTCAAACTTTAAACAGAATCAAATATGTATCAATGAACGAATAGAACCGATATATGCATATATTCCATTCTGTAATTTAGTTCAAAAAGGAAAACATAATTCATTTATATAGTCTAGAACGATGAAGCATAGGGGAGTGAACAAAATCCAGGGAATAAGATATATATATATATATATATATATATATATATATATATATATATA
>ML792321.1:800337-814835 GCA_009831015.1 Picea engelmannii | reverse complement strand
TGAAATAATTCTGAAAGATTCAAGACTACATTACAATAAAAATTATAGTAGATATATACACGGATAGATTATATGGATATATATATATATATATATATATATAGATTAGCAAGGTATTAACATTGAATCATAAATAATTAGGTCTAGTCAACTATGTTTAGTTGTGTTGAAAATAAATTGTAAACAATTCTAACCCTACCGAGCATTATCAAGATTTATTTTCACGAACTGTAACAGTAAAGGAATATAATCCAATCTAGAAATTATGATAAATTAATAGTAACAAGTTCATAAGGGAAAAGGTAGTCCATGGGACTATCAAAATTTTATTTGGAACCGTGAGTCAGGAGTAAGGAGAGAATATTTTCCAAATCTCCGGAAAGGAAAAACATAGAGTCATGTTGTGCAGTAGTAATCCTAAAGGAAAAACAAGACAAATCATATGAGGAGACTTATGATCTAAATTTAATTATGGTATGAAGTTTCGGTGTAATAGAATCCCTTTACAAGTTATATCCCCCCCCAAAAAAAAATCCTTCAGGTTCCTTTTTCACTATACCGAACGGAAATATGGACCGTGTAAACATTTGTATATGAATACATTCAAATCAATAGTAATGATATATTGATTTACAAGTTGGAATGATACTAGATAAGGAAACGACTGGGATAAAAATACCCACATAGTACTTTATTCGATTGAAAACAAAGTCCTGTTTAATGACAGTTACACATAGAATTCAGATCAAGAAGCAATTGGAGGACCTCCTCATCCCAACCATTGAAGGCATAGATTAAAACTATATCAAACATGTCGAAAAATACAGGAAGAGACCGTGCCCAGAAACTGTGGGAATTTTGGAAGGCCTACAAGGAACTCGAATACCTTTTGCACCAGAAGTAGGTACCGAACATCCGAGATCCATAAGTGGATGAGAAGCCTGAATAAGTAACATTTAAATTATCAGTAAACACAGATAAAAAAATAATGAAATACTAACAGAAATTGCTAACAGTTAGTAAGGAAATAATATGTAAACTTACTTAACTTCTGATCGATAGGCTGGCATAACTCTCTGTTTTACTTGTCGCTTTTCCTAAATGGATAGACGCTTGGCTGAGGGTGGATAGCGTGTTAATTATCTGATGGGTACCCTCGTATCTAAAAAAATCCCATCATTAGTGTATTATATAAGCCCTGAAATGAAGAAATATTACAAGGAGGAGGTGCATACACAACAAGTAACGATTCTATAATAGGGAAATTATTAGTTTATACAGTTTTTATGTTTTAAATTATTAGTTTATACAGTTTTTATGTTTTACCATCCACATGCCTTAATTTTTGTTGCACTTAGTGGTAGTTTACAAAATTAAATATTTGTTTGTAAATAATTGAGAAAATAACTAAAATTGTTGATTGTGTAATGAAAACACTTTGATTTTCATGCAATAATGTGGGGTGAAAAATAAAAATGTTGATTGTGCTATGAAACCACTCTGATTTTCAAGAAATAATGTGGGGTGAAACTAGGCAACTTCTGCTATAATAATTCCTTTATGATTGTTTAATACAAAAACAATACCGGTACTGCTTTATGGTTCACAATATGTAGAGAATGTTGAGCTAGGTATCTTGCAAAGGATCATGAGTTCTTGGAGTCAATTAGTAAATACTTGTTACAAATATGTTGCATCTATCACCAATATATCTCCATACCAGACACCGACAATTATTGACCTCTTTATTCAAAGATAGTATGGTCCTTTATGGAGTCTCTCCAAACTAGATGCCAACAATTTGTTTTCATTTCCTAAGTGGTTAAAGTCACTCCCTCCTCATCAACATATGGATTTTGTGTACATTCATGCTGCCCCTCCAATGACAACTTCATCTGAGAAATGGTTTCATACTTGTATGTAATCCCTCATTTGAAAATCTCTTGGAACAATTTTGTAAGAAATTTTCAATGTGCCAAAACAAAATGCTATGTTGGATGCAGATTTTAAATCAAACTACATTACAAACTTACGATCTATATTATTTTTTTTGGGGCAATATTGACATGAAACAAATTCCAAATGATTCCATGTTGGGGAGCACAACATGTCTTAGTGTGTATGTTCTTTCAGATGTATGTAGACAATCAACTTTTCAACCTGGGTGTACCTTGACAAAATCAAGAATAGTCAAGTTTACTAGTCACCGTAATTGCTTTATTTGGGAAGAAGATGAGCCTAATATAGAAAGGAATACAACCAATCATATTCCATGTAAACATGCATGCAAATGATTCGTTAAAATGGTTAAAACCAGGTTCCTCTATGTAGTGTTTGGTGAAACAGAGGATTACACCCACTTTCTCTAATTCCATATCCATTTTTTAGAACCTGTGTCATTGCATCAAGAACCCACTTTCGCTTTCCTTCATGCTCACTTTCTCTGATTCCATCTCTGTTTTTGAGAATCCTAGTTACTAAATCTCGTATCTCAAATATAGAACATAATGAAAATTCATATTATTCTCCTTAACAATTCAATGCCTCTGAGCATCTACATTTTCCTTCTTGTATAATCACTCCTCCTTCATTCCTCAATATTATGTTTTTGTACTTGCAATGACGTATTTCATGGGGTTATTAAATGTGGGTGCCTTTATTTCGGCTATCATTTCGGTAGGAAAACCAATGACTATGGAAATCCTAAGTTCCAGCTTGACGATTTTCATCACCAAGATCATTTTTGAAGGTTTTGATATGGAACGTGGGCGTGCCTATTATAACACCCCTTTTCCCCCCAGTTTGTAAATATTATTATTATGAACAAGGCTATGGACAGATCTATCATATGAATGATGGAAAGATAATGAATCTTTCTAAAGAAGGTAATGTATACATTCTGTTATTTAATAAAAAGGAAATTGTGGCATGATTGTTTAAAGAGGGTTTCCAATGTAGATCATGATTCATGAGAGGGGATGGTAAGGGTAACCAGTAATGGTTGAGATGAACCCTGCCAGGCCGATACTTTGCTTGATATAAATTGCTCAGACCCAGAACAATCTTCTAGCCTAGAAAATTTAATTACCAGTCAAGATGGTAGTTGGGAGTTGTCCTCAAGAGTCAATGAGGAGATGGGAAGAGTACCCATCTAGAAAATTCCTAATTTTACCCACAAAATCTTTTTGGGGAAGGAAAGAAAAGGAAGGAAAATTCTGGGCAGAGGGCATAAGATGCACACGAATGGGTTCGAGGACCATTCCCAAAGAAGAGAGCATGTGAGGCTCTCTGGTTCTGAGGGGAAATGAGAAACTAAATTTTTCTTGGTACATGAGATACTAGACAATGTTTTCTAATCCAGTTTTTAAATAGAGTTGTAGTGATTGATTGAACAATCACAACAGGCTCCCTTTCTTTGTGGATAGAAAACAAAACTACCAGGTTCCTATGGGAAAATGAGAGTAACTTTTGTCCCTTTTTGTTGCTGAGAAAAATTATAAGAACCCCTCTATATCTCTCATGTAATCATGATATAGCTAAGGGGTGGCTAGTGGAGGAAAAATCCAAGAGAAACTGTGCCTACGGTTGGGTGGAAAAGAGCACCTGTTTCAGTAGTTTCCAACAAATTTCAAATTTTAGATAAGTGTGACTTTGAGTTTTATATTATCTTTACTGTCTTGTTGAAATATGTATTTTATTGAGCTAGATGATGGAATAATAATTTATCTTGTTTGAATGGTATAATTTTCGGCTTTGATGGACTAACAGCCTCGGAAAAATTGAAGTAATTATTGAATATCATATTTTGTAAATAATTTTTTTTCCTTCCTCTCTTTAAAAAAGGAGAACTATTAGTAATGGGGTTTAAATTAATTTGGGGGAATAAGACTTTGGCCTCTGTGTTGGTTGAAGAAAACCATCAAAGGGAATGCCCAAAGATCAATTTCACAAATATAGAGTTGAGACAAACTCTACGGGATTCCTCAGGTCCCGTTGATCCCTCAAAATTACATTTTTCTGTTATAGAATTCGATCTCTATAGATGAAGGGTGCTTCTTTCAAACCATTCTACCGAGTGACTGCAGGCTCATGTTTGTAGGCTTAACTGAATCTTGGATATAGATTTAAGGGTGTAGACCTCGGGGTCTTGTCAAAATTTGACAAGACCATGACCCCGTAACCCTTTACTATGTTCAAAATGAGCTAATCCTTCTAGGCTTCAGGACTTTGGAGGTCCGGGAATTTAGGATGTTGGAACCTTACAAAATTCAAATCCTTTTGAAGGAAATCTGTCAAAATAGTGACCAATCAGTTTGACCGAAAACTGGTGGTCTCTTATAAGTTATCATGGGATCTACCTCATCATTAAACCTTACAAACAATGTGAGTATCATATTTTTCCTCTTATGGATCCAATGGTGGGGATGCTACCTAAAGTAGCTACCTGATCGGATGACTGATGAGAGTTCATGATTTCACGACTCTTGTAATCCCTAATCTTTCAACCTCTACAAAGTGTTACTGGCCAAAGTGGTCACGGAGTAGTGAAGACCATATTCTATCAGTAACTACCCCTTGTTATTATATCCTTCCATTTCTCTCGATTGAATGGTCGAGAAAGATACCTAAGGATATTAGATCGACAATCCATGGAATGTCAAGACTCTGGCCTTCCATATTTTGAGAGTTTTAAGTAGAGCGTAAATTAGGCAATGGCCCGAAGGATGGATATTACTTAATTAAGGAGATTAAATAAATGTTGTGATTAGTCTTAAACTACTTTGTAATTATGTGCGTAGGACCCTCTTCAAGAGTTTGAAACTTTGGGAATTCGAGACTCCAAGAGATTCAAGGATATATGAGGGTGTGTTAAACACCAAAGCACAGAAGCGTCAAAGTTCCCTTGTTTTAGTGTTCAACTTCGATTGCATGGGCCCGCGTACACCATGGTGATGTGATGTGCCTGGATATTTCCACGTGGCATCATGGGACTGGTCACAAGTTAGGTGTGGGAACCCCCCTGTCAAGTCTAAACCATGTGTTAAGTGTGTATAAATCTCAACTGTCATATATTTAAGGGTGGATAGAACTCCACCATAGATCCCGGTGTGGAAAGAGACCTCGGGACTTTGGGTCTCTGGGGATGTTTTAGACATGTAAAATAGTGAAAAGGTATGGCCAATGACCTGATATTCGCGAAGGTCTGGGGTGATATTCCCTGCAACCCCTCTTCCATGACCATTTCATTGTTAGAGGATGACGACATGGGTCATGATAGTGCCATGTTAGACGACATGAGAGAAGTGATGCCACATGGCGAAGGGGGTGGCCATTGGCCAATGACGCCTCGAAAAATTTAGAAATCCATAACTTTCAAACTAGAACTCCGTTTTGGACAAGGGTACAATCATTGGAAATCTCTCGGTGAGCACAAGGCAATGGCGTCCTTATCTGAGGAATTCAGGGAGTTGTAGGAAAGTGGAAAATTTATACCCCCATCCCTTAAAAGAATACTATTGGGGTCGGTTGTGAGACAAAGTGGTATCAGAGCAGGTTACAACACTTGGCCTACTCGGGCTCATGAAAGAGAGAAAAAAATTCTAATATAAAACCTTTAAGGGGCAGGGAACCCTAATCTACTGAATTGTAAAATCTTATGTAATATTTACTATTGAAAAGAGTGAGAATTTCTATGGTTTCTACATGTTTTAAATCTGAATTGCATATTGTTGTTATGTGTGGAATAATGAAGTTAATTTTACCTTACCAAAAATACATGTGGTGTTCATAAAAATTGAGGACAACTAACTAACAAAAAATGTTGTTATCAACAATCAAACAGTCAGCAGACAACAAGGAAAACTACAATGTAAAGAATGGTGACACACCATGAGTTGGAAGAAAGCTCCCATAATCGAGAAGAAGAATCCAATGAAAGGAGAGTGGTGGAAACCTCTCCAAACTTAGTTGAAACTGTAAGAAGCCTCATGGAAGAATTACAAAGTTGTAATACGGACAATGAAAGTTGATAAAAGAATAGGAGAAACAAACAGAAATTAATGTAGTCTTATTGCAAATCCTATGATAGATATAAAGGCAGTTGCAACATGGACCAATGGCTAGTGATGTGGAAGCACACAACACTAAGAAAAACCATAGTCCACCTGAGATACAAAAGCATGGCCATGAAAAATAAAAACATAAGAAGAAGCACCTCAAATAAGGCCCGACATGGAGCCAAGAAGCATGCTAATGTTGAAGATTCACCCAAATAATCCACTAGTGAGGAAACTGACAATTCCAAGGAATTCTCTAGTAGTGAGACTAGTTCACCCCTTCAAGGGAGAAGAAAGATGATAAAAAGTGCTAAGGGTCATGGCGCTGAAGATTTTAAGAAATCCAAGCCACCCACTTTTGATAGGGATATTACAAAGGGGGAAGAAGAAGAATCTTGTCTACTTGGACTAAAGAAGTAATTCAAAGTCCATGACTACTCTAAAAAATTAAAGGCCCGTATAGCCATTTTCAACTTGAATGGAAAGGTATCCATCTGGTGGGAGGACCTTAGAAATGTGAAGGGAATCCATGAGCAGGACTTGTCATGGAAACAATTTGAAAAATATTTCAAGAAGAAGTACCGATCTGAGAGGCAGTATGATGAGAAGACTAAGGAGTTCTATGAATGGAGGATAGGACAACTCACCATGGATGAATATGTCAACAAATTTCCTAAGATGATAATGCATGTACCTTACATCAAGGATGAAAATACAAAGATACAATGATTCATTAGTGGATTACCTCAATCCTTTCAATACATAATTGATTTTGATGAACCTAAGACCTTAGAATACACCATTAGGAAGTCAAGGTATTGCTATGAGAAATTCAAGCACAAGGAATAACTTCATAAGGATTGGAAAAAGGGAAGCCAATTGGGATTTAAGAATAAGGGGTTTAAACCATCAAGATTTAAGAACCCTGAGAAAGGCTCTAAGATCAACCTTCCTATTAAAAGTGTGTATCAAAAAAATTTCCCATCCCAAAGTGAAAATAAACCCTTTGTATCAACCACAAGAAAGGTTGATAATACAAAAAGAGAACCATTGAAATGTTGGTATTGTGGATAATAACATTTTTTGAGAGACTTCCCACATAGAAAACAAGACAATAGGAGTGTCTACAACATCCAGGAAGTTTTCACAGTGAATGTTGTGGCCAGGAGCATGCCACGAATTTATGCAGCCTTGGATAATAAATAAATTGATCACCAAGATTCAATAGTGGAGATGGAAGGTATGATTTCCAACCATCATGTTTCTATTTTGATTGACCCTGATTCTAATCTGAGTTATGTTGCACCTCAAACTATTGATAAATGTAAATTCTAGCCAGTAAAACATGCTAAATCATGGTTGATACAACTAGCCACTGGAACAAAAAGGAAAGTAGCAAAGGTCATACCATCATGCCAATTCATTATGAATGTGCTATCCACCCAAAGAAATCTAAACATACTTCCTTTAGGATCTTACGACATGTTTCTTGGCATGGATTGTTTGGCTTCCCATAAAGTCAAGTTAAATTGTTACAATAAAATGATAGAATGTGAAGATAAGGAAGGGGAGAAAAGAATCCTATAGGGAATTCAAAAAATTGTCTCAATGAGACAAATATCATCCCTCTAAGTGAAGTATTGCAGAAAAGGATGTCCTTTGTATGCAATACAAGTACTGAACTTTGTTGAGGATAGTACAACAATTTTAGAGGACTGTCCCATATTAAGAGAGTACAAAGATGTGTTTCCAGAAGAGGTACCATGTCTACCTCCAAGAAGAGATATTGATTTCTCAATAGAACTTGTAACTGGACTTACCAAACCTAGTTTGGGTACAAAGGTTACATCTGACCTAGTGTGTCCCCTTGGGGCACACTACCCTTGTTTGTAAAGAAGAAGGATGGAAGACTCATATTGTGCATATAATACCGACAACTCAACAATATGATAATTAAGAATAAGTATCTCTTGCCAAGAATTGATGACCTATTTGACCAATTAAGGGGTGCTACCATATTTCACAAGATTGAATTAAGGTATGGATACCATCAAGTATGAATTAAGGATGAATACATCCACAAAACTGCCTTCAGGACAAGATATGGGCACTATGAGTTTGTGGTGGTGCCATTTGGGCCTACCAATGCACCATCCACCTTCATGTGATTAATGAATAATGCACTCAGTAAATTCTTGGAAATATTTGTATTGGTATTCATAGATGACATTATGATCTATTCAAAGATAAGAGAGGATCATGAAGAGCACCTCAAGTCAGTGCTTCAATTTCTAAGAGAGATCAAGATCTACACAAAGTTTAGTAAGTGTGATTTCTTTTAAAAAAGAGTCCATTACTTAGGCCATGTCATCACTGAGGAAGGAGTGGAAATTGACCTTGACAAGATAAAATCCATCATGGATAGGACTACACTAAGGGATGTCTCTGATATCATAGCCTCCTTCTGGTTGTAGCCAGAGAATTGGAGAGTTGGAGCTTCCCTTAGGTTGTAGCCTGAAAATATAGGGGGTCAGAGCCTCCTTCCAGTTGCAGCTAGAGAAAAAAGGAATTTGGTGCTTCCAATGAATCTAATTCTTACATACATATAATAAAAAAAATTCAATGGTTTCTGCTCGCATTGGGTTTCCACGTAAAAATACTAGTGTACCGTGTATGTGTATGCTTATTCATTGTTCATGGTTTATTTACTCTGTTCTTGTTGAATGGTAATGGTATATGGATCATAAGGATAAATAACACTTACATAGTGTGGTTAAAAGGATTAAAAATATATGTTACTGATTCACACCCTCTCTCAGTAATCCAACAATTGGTATTAGAGTGGGTTCCTTTAGAAATTAGTTTAACTAATGAAAGGTAGATCATGGAGAGAAACAATATGCATAAAAATGGAATATCACAGTTTGATGGACATAACTATGCATTATGGAGAAGAAGGATGAAAACATATGTACATGCACATAAATTTGAGGTTTGGAAATCAATTGCAGATGGATATAAAGAACCAATAGTTTCACCAACAAATGACAACGAAAGGAAACTCAGTTTAAATAATTAAAAAGCCAAAAATCCACTTCTGAATGGTATTGGTGATTTGGTATATGTCAAAGTTATGCATTGCAGCTCCACAAAGGAGATTTGGGAAAAACTTAAGAATGTTTATGAAGGAGATGCAAAATTCAAGATTCAAACTTATAGAGGTCAATTTGAATAGCTAAATATGAAGGAAGATTAGAATATTGCATCTTACTTCTTACGAGTTGATGAAACAATAAATGCAATCAAAGGATTGGGAGAAGAAATTGATGAATATATAAATGTTCAAAAGGTACTAAGATCTCTTCCAATGAGATTTGATCATAATATCTCAACACTAGAATAAAGAACAGATCTGGATTCAATAAGCATGGATGAAATACATGGAATTTTCATAGCTTGTGAAATGATAACTGAGCAGGAGAATCCAGTTGCAAAAGAAGCAACATTCAAAGCATCCAAGAAATCAAAGCAAAAGGGTAAGAAAAAGGAAAACGAAGATAGAAACAATAGTGACATCTTAGAAGACGATGAATAAGTAGCCAACTTTGTTAGAAGACTAAAAAGGAAACCGGCTACAAATACAGAGGTAAGCTTCCAATGATTTGTTTTTAATTGTGATGGTATTGGTCATTTTTCTAACAAATGTCCCCATAAGAAAAATAAAAGAAATGAAGAAGATGATTAAAATAGAAAACAAATGTACAAAGAAAAAAAAACCAAAAATAAATTCTTCAAGAAAATATTTTGCAGAAAAGAAGATATCACCTTATCAGACAAAGATGAAGATAGTGGAAGTGAGACAAAGGGTTATATTCATGGAATTATAAGACTCCAATGAATAAACCACTGAAGAAAAATATGAAGAGGTAGAAGTTGACTACAAAGAATAATTGATGAGTGCCATATAAGTTATGAAAAGGGAAAAGAAGAAAAACAAGTCACTATAGGCATGACTAGAAAGAAAAGAGGAATCTCAAAGTTCCAACCCTAAAGAACTAGAACATATGATCATAAAATTTAAAATCCAAGATGAAGAAGACAAAATAATTGAAGAAGCACTCAAAGAACGATTAGAAGAAAGATACAGGATCATTAGAAATTTGGAAGTAGATATTGTCACATTGAGAAAATATCTTCAAAAGAAAAACATGCAGAACAACTCAAAATTGTTGGATGATATTATCAATATTCAAAGGCCAAATCATGACAAATACGGACTTGGATACAATCAAATAGAAAAGGGATCAATATCGAAAAACATTTTAAGAAACACTTCCAAGAAGCTATGCAGAGACAGTCAGAGGAGACAAGAAGTTTTACAAGGAAGAACATAGGGACACTCCTCCACCTAGAAGATTCATATTTCAGAATCAACGACAGTCAGAAACAAGCATGCCTCAAGAAGAAGAAGGATTTATAAGAGTGACTTGTTTCAAGAGATCTTCAACTCCCAGGTATCAAACTGTGTTCTTTGGTTTATGTTATGTATGTAATAATTTTGGACATAAAGTTGTAAACACTATAAGGAAAAGACCCTATAACAGAGGTTTTTGCGGAATCCCCTATAAAAATATCCAAAAAATTTGTTTACAGCAAATGTGTGCGGGTGAATGTTTTAGCGGACGTTTTTTTAATGGTGCATTTATAAGACTATATTGCACCCATGTGCCAACATATATAAACTCACCGGTGTTAATAGGCAATGGTGCATCGTTGCAAAGTTATTTAAAAAATAAATAAAACAACAATGTGCATCATTTAAAAGAAGATCAAAAGCACCGGTGCACCCTAAACGGGCGCACCCATGTGCAACAAACAAGTTCATTGTCTTGCTTTTTTCTTCCAAAATGCTTACTAGTGCATGGTTGTCCCCTTGCAACATCGGCGCATAACAAAAAAATTCACAGTCTATGTTTTTTTTTTAAATGCATAATTATGCAACTTTGTCCCAGTGGCGTACTGATGCGTTCCATATGAGGCAGTGTCATGAGTTTTTAAAAAGAAATGGTGTTCTATCTGCATCGGTTAGTACCATTACACTTAACACGTGAGCATCAAAACATGGTTTAAATAAAAAACAATGATAAAAAAGATCGTGGGCCTGATGCACATGTGACGGGTGCACCGATGCGCAAAAACAACTGCACATTCTGTGTTTAAAAAAAAAAATAGATCGGTGTACATTTGTCCTACAGGTGCACCGATGTGCTCCGTATGGTGCATCATCACAATGTTTTTAAAAATTAATGGTGCACTATATACAGTTGTGTGCACTGGTGTGCTTAAATCGAGCGCACAAAAGCATGGTTAAATAAATAAAAAACAACAGTAAAAAAATATTTTTACTATTTCCATTATGGAGAATCTCTGAAGCACTAGTGCCTCCTTTTCCCAATTGAAGCGCACTATCGTCGGTGGTTTCCTTGCTTGCATTGTTTCTGTTCGGTGCTTGGTTCATGGGATTCCAATTTTTCCACATGGTGGGAAAATTTCATTCTTTTCACTACATCCCAATGATGCCTCCTCGATGAGAAAATGTCCAGGTAAATTCTTTATTTCTTTGTACATTGTCTTTTTAGAGGATTAAATTTTGAAATTTAGTTAAATTTACATTGTTTTCAAATTTTTTTTTTCTGTGAGGTGTGTTCGAGCCGTTCGGATTGCACTGTGCACCCTATAAATTTTACAAGGCACATCGATGATGTGTAGTTTGTCTTCAATGGTGTGTCATATTACGGAATGCACCGAAGCATACTTACCAACAACGCACCAATGCATCTAAAGTAACAGACACACCATCCAAAAAACATAGTTTACACTGAACGGTGCGTCGTTTGTATGTATGCACCAATGCATTGATAAAACTATATGCACCGTTGAATGGAAGATATTTATTCTCATATGTGTGTGCCGAATAAATGCACCTGTTCATTTCTGATAACAATGCACTGGTGCATTTAGTTTGAATACACTGACGTAAATAAATAGTTTATTTTCAACTGTGTGTTGGTTATAGGAAATGCACCTGTGTGTTCATAAACATATACACACCGTTTTAAATAGAATAGTTACAATTTAACGATGTGTCCTTTATATGTATGCACTGGTGCATTCATAAAACTATATGCACCGGTAAATGAACACTATTTATTTTCACCTGTGCGTTCTGAATAAACACATCAGTTTGTTGTTTATAACTAACGCACCAGTGCGTTTATTATGAACACACCGACGAAAATAAATATTTTCAGTTCAATGATGTGTTTGTTATATGGAATGCATTGATGCATTCATAATACTATAAACACCGTTTAAAATAGATAGTTGTTCGAGCAGTGCATCATTTATAAGTAATGCACTGATGCATACATAATAATAGACACATCATAGAAAATAGATAGTGTTATAGCAATGTGTTCATGATATATAACACATCGATGCATACACAAATTACTATGCATTGGATAAAATAAAGTTCACTTTGCATGTGGTGCATAAGATATGTTTGCGCACTGTGGGTGGTGCGTTACTATTTTGCAGGCGCACCATTTTTTTTGACAAAATTTATGTTTTCATATTTTGAAATAAATTTCTCTTTTACTGAAAAGAAGTTATGTTTTTATGTATGATGTTGATGTAATTTATATGATAATTATGTAGAGATGTAAGTGCATGGAGAAACAACAACATAAATTGGACCAGTACAATATGGTTGGGGAATGGGAGGCAAGAGAGATGGAGAGGGATTTGTACCCTCATCCTAGTACTAAAGCTACGCACCTTCTCTTGAGGAATGTAGGCCTCCTCAAGTACTACGAGGAGGCTACATCCTTGAAGGAGAATTCCACCTTTCTTGCACAATTGATGCATCGATGGGATGGCCATCAGAGGCATTCAAAATATGTCCTCATCAGTGGTATCATGACACTGATGAGGATATTTATTTTATCACTAGGATATGTAGGAGAGGGGAGGATTTTCCCTAGTTTCCTGATGTCCCAGTGGGTGTCGCAGCTTAGAGTCATCTTGCCTACCTCAGAGGTATATTGCATGCAATATACCTTCTCCTGGTTATTTTCAGGTGGTTGGTGGATAGTTATGAATTGCCTCATTCGATGTAGAGGACGTTAGGTGCCTCTCACTCTTACTGTCGACCATTTCACACTTTATTGATGATGGTCAGTGCATCATTTGTGCACTTTTATATTATGTGGATTCCTTGATACATAGACCATGATTTATTAAGTGGTCTTCCATTTACTTGAGGCAATTTTGTATAGCACTGGATAGATTTTGTGCTATGATAGATGGGAGTGAGAACTTCCCATTCTTTTCAGAGTTATTTTGTTTTTGTTTTGAGAGGTTTCCATAGATGAGACCTAGTTTTATCCGTCAGCCTCCTAGGTTGATGACCGAGGTGAAGATGCACATTTGGGGCGAGATGATTCCCAAGAGAGGCATGCCCAATTTTCCAGCTAGGATTTCCAGGGAGGCACTCGATCTATTATCCAGTGAGGCAGATCATGTTTTCATGATGGTATCGTGCCTTTACATAGGGATGGATTGGTGAGGATGAATCAAAATCCTATTCATAGCGAATGAGGCACCAGATGATCAAGGTAAGATTTAAATTAGTCTTGTACTTTCATTTTATTGTCTTAATTAATTTGAATAAATTTTGTTCTAGCATGTTCTTTAACGTATTTTGTTAAATTTTTTAATGAATTTGTCGACTAGTTATTAACTTATGTTATATTTTGTAGATGTTGGCACATTTGTTGGGGACATGCCTCCTCCCACGCCACCTGATGCAAATGAGGAGATGGTCAAGGCTGTGATGGGTCAGGGTCCTTAGTCACATATACCACCAGGCATGTGGTGTAAGCCAAATCTCAGATATAGGATGGAGGTGTGTGACAAAATGACTATAGTTTTGGTTGGCGTGAGAGTCCACCCTATCCAGATGAGAGACACCAGGTCTGACCCTGATCTCTTACAACTCTAGATGAAATTGTCTTGTGATGTGATGTCTCTTATGCATCATATTGTTGGAGCTTCCATGTTACTGGTAGGGATGAGGGATGGCACATCATCCAACAATCATGATGATGAGGGCAGGGATGATTTTAGGGGCTAAATTTTGATCATGGGCTAATTTCGGTAGTGATGGTGGCACTTTTTCTTTAGTACCTCCTCCTAGTCCTCATCCAGCTGATGACGCCGCTTCTTCTTTAGTACCTCCTCCTCCTCCTTCACCTCGCCCGGATGAGCAAGGAGCATCACCTATTCTTCCATAGCATGCTTTGTGTAAGTGACTACGACTAGATATTTGGTTATAACAATTATTTGTATTTTTGACCAGATATGTACATTATAACAATT
>ML792321.1:725199-773100 GCA_009831015.1 Picea engelmannii | reverse complement strand
ACTCTCATCAGATTGGAGTTTACATTAAGTAAACAATTTGCATGCATCCTGGCTCACATGATTACATAGTGAGATTTTCCAGAGATGGCATACTTTGGCAAGATTATGGTTCAATGACTTGCAATTGAATCATACACATGATAAATTGGGATGTTGTTGGACACCTAAAAGTGTCAATATTGGTTAGTGGTTATCCAAAAACCATCAGATACATGGTATCAATTGGTCAGTGGTTATCCCAAACCACAGATTCAGAGAGCACTTTCAGTGATACACTAATAGTAGAGTGATGATACTACATGTTCACCAATTAGCAGAAGGCATCAGATTCTTCTAGCTAAAATACTTGGCAAAATGATCAAACTGTCAAGCAATCAGGAAATGTTCAGATATTGCAGTTGTTCACTTCCATATCTCAGCTCTCTTCCAGTTCATTTCAAATGAACATGATCAACATCCAGATTGGTGATTTTTTAGGCAGTTCTTCATTGAGGATCAACACAAGAGTTTCAATATGAAGACTTGGAATTGATACCAGTTTATGCTTTATTACTGGTATTATTGATCAGACTTGTGATTGAGGGGGGGATTGTTAGCCCATGGATTACCTTTACCAATCACTAAGTCTAAATTCTCACCTATATTTGTATTATTCATTTAGGATATTAGTAATATATCCTCAAGTGATGACTAATGAGTTAGTTAAGATTGCCTAGCCTATTCATCATGCATGATTTTAGGATCTAGAGAAAATCTCTCTATGAGGTGGCATCACCCATTGTACTATAAATATGTAACATTGGAGTGAATAATTGAGCATTGGCTAGTGAGCCTTTTTTGCCATGTTGTTGTTCTTGTTTATATTTGATCATCATCAAGTTGTGTGGTTTAACTATCATCGTCTTTTACTTCATGCCTAAAAACAAAAAAAAATTGTACTTTCTTGCGTCACTTGTAGTCGTAACGACGGGGTCGTTACGTATTGTATCTGAGCGAGTTCAACACTGTGACTGTGAATCACCAGAATTTCCAGTGTAGTAAACCCTTGAGTATTAACCTAGAGCTAACTAAAAAATTTAATGTGTCCATGTGGTGATCTTGATTAGAGGACGCCATAGGGGTTTGTAGCGTGGTGTCATGGAAAGAGGTGTGATGCCTCCAGAAGTGCCCGCGCCCTCAGAGTCTAACCCCCAAGGGAAGGAACAAATCCTTGGGATAGATCCGATTGTTGTAATGGATGATGATGGCCTAAAAAGGTCCTTTCAGGGAATCTCAGAGGCTTAGATCCACTATCTATACTAAGATGAGTCCAAGGCACTTATACCCCTGAGGGTCCATAACACGCCCCAACCATTACCGTTAGCTTTCACTGAGAACTTGAGAGGGATAAGTTCTCAAGTCCACGAGTGTCGTGGAAAACTTATCCATGTATTCATGGTTGGAGAATATTGATCTATATGGATATCCATGGCCACCCACCCTTTCCAACTGGCTCAAAATAGGTTTCTGGCAATTTTGGTAATTTACTATTTTTAGCAGTTTTCACTTCTGGAGCCATTTTTAGGCCCTAAATGATGTTTTTTTTGGGGAAACAAGTTTGAAATATGCAATTTCCTTCAATATTGAGCCTCAAGTGAATCTCCTCAACGATACCTTTCTAACGGGCTATCATATTCCTAAAATGGAGATCGCATGGAAAAGTTACGATCCCGGGAAGTTGATGTCCTAACTTACCCAAACGGGGCCCAAATGACTTTTGGCGCTTCATCTCCTAGGGTTAGGTTTTTGGATGTATAGGGTTTTTTAAATTCCTTCTTATTGTAAAAAGGACTTCAAAGCCTCATTGTAATGATCTTCTTGTGAATGAGCACAACTGTCACATCTTTTCTCAGAGATAAGCCACTACCATTCCAACAAGCTTGTTTTCGCTACATTTTACAGTTTTCATCTTATTTCGTTATTGAATAGAAAACCAGATTTATTGTATCTATGTTATTATGTGTTAAACACCTATTAATAATCTGTATTCATTTCATTATTCTCATAAAATCTAGATCAATGGTATCAGAGCCGTCTTCTCCTTGTCGTCTTAATGCATATCCCCAACGAGGTCGGAGTACAAAGAGTTGGGTCTCAAGCTTGTTTCTCTTGAGGACAAAATCTCTCACACGCCGAAGGGATCTCACGGAAGGAGAAAATAAATATGACGGGACAAGAGATCCTTTCAAACTGTTGATTGAGGAATCCCTCATGCAACAACGGAATGAGATGATGGATAGTTTCGTGAAAATCCTTGGGCGAATACCAACATGTGACACATCTTCTTTGAACATAGGCACCACCCCCTTCAAGGTACAAATAAACTTCAATATTCCTATATTTAAAGGTCATATAGACACATATGTCATAGATAAGTGGTTGAATCTACTAGAAGGGTATTTTTCTATCCATAACGTTTCGAATAGAGAAACAATTACTTTTTCACTCCTCAAAGTTGTTCCCCATGTCAAAGATTGGTGGGAAACTTTCTGTAAGAAAAAGGAAATAGGGGAACCTTTATTATTTATAGTCATGACCACCTAGGAATCCTTCAAGGATGCTATGAAGAAACAATACTACCCTATCTAAAGGTATGACGAACTGTATACCAAATGGACCACACTGTGGCAAGAAAGAGACCAAGTAGTGCCAGATTTCACAAATATCTTCCATACCTTGCACACCAAGATGGGTATCAAATATTCAGAGCGACATATGGTGTTCAAGTATCGCTGTGATCTGCATAGATACATCCATACCGAAATGGAATTTCTGAACATCTCATCCTTGGGCATGACCTACCAATATGCCATCAAAATCGAGCAGAAGATGAAACAAAAGACACAGAAATTTGGGCTTGGGAACCCCTCAAAACAAAATCTAGGAAAGGGCGGCCCCAACCCATAGAACAAAGGACAGAGAAAATATGGATAGTATCAGGACAACCAGGCCAAGCCACAAGCAAAGATGGACACCAGAAATATAAAGAAATATACCATCAAGTGGTGTGACTTCCATAAGAGCCCTTGGCATAACACTGCTGACTGTTGCTCAAAGCAGTCACTGCTGGACGAAGTGAAAGCATCCGACTCAGATGCAGATTCTGAATCTGATTCAAAAATAGAAATGGGAATACATATCATTGACGTGGAGCCCAGTTCCACCATTGCTACCACCAAGCTCCAACCTGGTGAACCAGATGAGCCAGAAGAAGGGGAGCGCCTCCTCCATTAATAGATGTGGGTAAAAGGCACCCTACTACACTTTATCATTAATAGCGGTAGCCAGAAGAAACTCATCTCAGCAGAGGTCATCAAGTGGCTGGCCCTACTGACAACACCACACCCACAACCCTACACCATTGGATGGCTCAACCAAGGAAGTGATCTTTGCATCAACCAACAATGTTGAATGTCGTACGAAATCAAGCCCTTCAAATACAAGGTATTGTGTGATGTTTCTACTCTTGAAGTTTGTGATGTTATTTTGGGCCAACCTTATTTATGGAAACATCATGTTGTATATGAGTCTAGGCCTCGTAGTGTTATTATTACTTTGAACAGGAAATTATACAGGATACCCGAGGCAGTCCCACCTAGTGTTATTTCCTTGATCTCCGCTAAGAAATGGAGGAAGGTCATCTCTCATATGGGGAAGTTTCTCTTCTTCATGATTCGCTCTCAGAATAAGAAAAATATCATAGCCACATCCAAAGTCTCTATGGCTGACCTCTCCACATAGCAGAAGCAAGTAGATAAGGTCATTGAAAAAGACTCAGATATCTTCTTATCACCTATAGGGGTACCTCTGCACTGCTAGGTCAAGCACCCCATCGATTTGACCCCCAACGCACCGCTACCCAATGGGCCAGTCTATTTTTTCTATCGGTTAGAGAATGAGGAGATCAAGAAACATATCTAGGAACTACTCCACAGGGCGCACATCCATCCCATCTCATCACCTTGTGAGAGACCAATCGTGTTGGTATAGAAGAAAGATGGAACCTTGTGACTCTGAATTGATTATCAAGCTCTAAATAAAATCACAGTCAAAAAAAGGTACATGATTCCCCAAATCGATGACCTCTTTGATCAATTCACGGGGGCCAAATGCGTCAGTAAGATTGATCTGAATTTTGTCTACCATCAGGTCCCAATAGAAAAAACAGATGTATGGAAGACTGCCTTCAAGTCAAAGGAAGGCCTTTTTGAATGGTTGGTCATGCCCTTTGGTTTGAAAAATGCTCCAACCACTTTCATGAGGATGATGGACGATATATTGCGACCATTCCCCAATAATTTTGTAGTGGTGTATCTAGATGACATTCTCATTTACAACAAGACTTGGGCCGAACACTTGCAGCATATTCAGTAGGTTCTTCACACCCTGTGACAACACAAGCTATACGCCAACTTGGAAAAATGATCCTTCAACATGGACAGGGTCCATTACCTAGGCTACATAATTCATTAGCATGGCGTACATGTGGATCCAACCAAGATCTAAGTCATCTGTGACTGGCCAAACCCAACCACACTCACCGATATTCAAAGCTTCTTGGGCCTTGCCAATTTCGACTACAGGTTCATGTTGGGATTCTCCCATATTGCATGGGCCCTCAACCAAATAGACGGGAGTGGTGGTAAGGTGAAATTTGTGTGGGGTCGGTCCCAACAACAAGTGTTCGATGATTTGAAGTAGTGCTTGTGCTCAGTGCCATTGCTTTCACTACCATACCTACAACAACCCTTTGAGATCAAGACAGATGCTTCAGACTATGTTGTGGGTGTCGTTCTCACTCATCATGACCACCCCATGGCCTATCATAGTGAGACACTATCAGATGATGTTCATAATTACCCTAATTACGATAAAGAAATGTACTCCATTTTGAAAGCCTGCTGCTAGTGGAGACATTACATTCTTAGGAAGGAGACAGTCATCCAAAATGATCATAAGACACTGTAGTTCATGTAGACATAGGGAAAATTGTAGAATGACTGCCATCAAAAGTGGTCCACATACTTACAACAATTCCACCTCAACATCAAGTATAAAATAGGAAGCACCAATCGCGTCACTGATTGCCTCAGCAGACTGCCAGTCATAGCACTCACCATGGTGCTAGAATCTTGTGGCCATGAGACCTCTGGATGGCTCCAAATCTATGAGACAGAGCCAGACTTTGCCACCACCTACCAAATGTTGGGTGCAAATGTAGTTGTCGATAATTTTCATCTTCAGGATGGGTTGTTGTGTCGTTTGGGCCATATTTTTGTTCCATCAAGCGAATGAGTGAAGATGATATGGGAAGCCTACTACAGTTGGGTGGAAAGACACTTTGGCATTGAAAATATAGTGGTGATGCTACAGAAACATTTCTACTGGCTGAAACTTTCATAAGAGGTCAACAAGTATATTATGTCCTACACTATCTGTGTTATTGCCAAACTGACCACTAAGAAATAGGGAATGTACACCCCTCTTCCTACTCCTGACAGACCATGGGAATCCATCTCAATGGACTACATGTCAAGCCTCCTGTCCACCAAGAGGGGAAATGATTGTGTTTTTGTGGTTGTTGATCACTTTTCTAAGATGTCGATTCTGGTTTCCTGCAAGAAGGGAATCACAACAGAGGCCACTGCCAAGCTCCTTTGAACAATTCTAGGTACATATTTGAATCCCAAAAACCATTGTATCATATCGGGACAATCGATTTCTCAGTATATTTTGGTCGATACTCTGGTAACTGTTGGACACCAAGCTCACCAAATCCACGACCTTTCACCCCCACACAAATGGTCAAACCAAGGTTGTAAATCGAATGATTGTGCATATCTTTCGCATGTATAATTCAAAGAAACCTTGCACATGGGATGAGATCCTTGCTTATGTCCAACATAGTTACAACTGAGCCATGTATATCTCAACCGGCCATAGCCCCTTTCAGGTGGGGTTGGGATTCCAACCATTGGGTCCCATAGATGTTGAACTTCCCCTTGTAGTCACCTTGACCGACTCATCTCCTGCTCCAAATGAAGCTTGCAAATCCATCTAGTTCATTGAGCAGATCCAACACATCCTCCAATAGGTTCAGGATATCTTACAGAAGTCCAATGACAAGTACAAACAATGCCATGATGAACATCGGGTGCCACATAAGTTTCATGTTTTTGCAAAGTTTGGTTGCACTTGGAGAAAGAACACCTTATAGGACCCCATCAGAAGCTTATCCCACTCCATTATGGGCCATACACTATCACCAAGGCCATTGGGGATAGTTTTTTTGAGCTCAACATTTCTCTTTTCCTTGGCTTGCACCCAGTGTTCAACGTGGATCTCCTTCGCCCTTATTTCCCACAATTATTGGACACCTCAGAAGTAACAGAACAACTAACACCAAAAAAGATCAACCCTGACTACATAAAACAGGAATCTAATGATCAGATTGTGGACACATATATCAATGGAACTCAATAGCAAAGGATCCAACTTTATCGAGTCATCAAAGTAGGGCAGCTCCTGCACCAAGGCAAGCGGCTCACCCGGGGCCAAATTCAAAAAAAAATTCCTCATTTGATGGGGGACCTCAACGCAATGGAGACAATTTATTCCAAAGGCGGGAGGATTGATCCATATGGATATCGTTGGCCACCCACTTTTCCAACTAGCTCAAAACAATCTTCTCAGAATTTTGGTAATTTACTATTTTTAGCAATTTTCACTTCCAGAGCCATTTTGAGGCCCTAAATGGTGTTTTTTTGGGAAACATGTTTCAAATATGGAAGTTCCTTTGATATTTATCCTAAAATTAATATCCTCAATGATACCTTTCCAACAGGCTATCATACGCCTAAAACAAAGATCGTATGCAAAAGTTACAACCCCGGGAAGTTGATGTACTAACTTACCCAAACGGGGCCCACATGACTTTTGGTGCTTCATCTCCTAGGGTTAGGTTTTTGGATGTCTAGGGTTTTTGACATTTCTTATTATTGTTAAAGGGCCTTCAGATCCTAATTGTAATAATCTTATTGAGAATGAGCGCATCCGTCACATCTCTTCTCAGAGATAAGCCGCCACCATTCTAACAAGCTTGTTTCCACTACATTTTACGGTTTTCAGCTTATTTCGTTATTGAATAGAAAACCCATTTTACTGTATCTCTATTATTTTGTGTTAGAAACCTATTAATAATCTATATTAATTTCATTCTAATCATAAAATCTGAATCAAATGTGGCTATGTTCTTTTCACTTCGCGACTACCTCCAACATGAAGGTTCGCATGGTGGACTTTCAACTAAAGGGGAGCACTCTTCTATGGTGGAAGATGCTTCTGCCTATTTTGAACATGGCCATCAAAGATGTGTCATGGGAACTGTTCAAGGAAAGATTTTGAGTGAGGTATCTTTTTGAGGAATTTGTTGAGTGTCATCTCAACGAGTTCAATGCCTTGTGACAAGGTGACCATACAATGCCTAAGTACAAGGACCGTTTTTGGAGCTGCTTCGGTATGATTTGCACAAAAATTACCATGAAAATTAAGGTCAAAAAGTTCATGTTTAGCCTTAATGTTAGGATTCATCTTCTACTTTAGGTACCAGGAGTACTGGACTGAATAAAGGGTGTTGGACATGTGGGGAGCCACATTACCAATGCGACTGCCCAGTGGAGAGGACTAGAGCATCTGGATCAGTCGGACCCATTACCATGGGAGATTTGGGAAAGGCCCATCAGGTTCAGGAAGCGATGAATAGCCACTAAGTAGAGAACTATTTGACTATTCTAGAGACATCAAGTACCGTTGCTAACCATACCCTTAGTATTTTGATAGATCCCGTTACTACCGAGACTTTCATTTATGGTGCAATGGTAAAATTAATTAAGGTAAGGGAAGTTGAACAAGATGAGTTTAGCTTTGTAGAAATGGCTTCTGGAGCCAAACATAAGGTTCGAGGGAAGGTTATGGGTTCTACCCTTAACCTTGGAGAGTCTGTCACCAGATCCAACCTATATGTCATGATCTTAGGATCTTATGATGTCGCGATCGATTTGGAGTGGCTGGAATCAGATGAGGCGATACTCAACTATAAGACGAAACGGTTGAGCTTGGTCGATGATGAGGAAAAAAGATGCATGATTGTAGGTTAGAAATAGGGAGTTTCCCTGAGGTTCATCTCTTCCTTGTAGTTACATAAGAGAATGCACAAGGGATTTAATCTTTATGTGATATTTTCGTTAAACGAGAAGGGAGTAGCGGAAGGTCTAGAAAACCTTCCGGTGGTGAGATATTTTGCAAACATATTCCTGGAGGAGTTACCTGGGATGTCGTCGGAGAGGGAATTGGAATTTACCATAGACCTAAAACCGAGGATTGATTCGATGGAAAGAACTCCTTATCAGATGTCTATCCTGAAGTTGCAAGAGTTAATAATTCAACTGAAGGAGTTGTTGGACCTAGGAATTATACATCCAAGTATGTCACTATGGGGTGCGCCTGTTATTTTTTATAAGAAAGAAGGATGGTTCGTGGAGACTCTTCCTTGACTACCATCAATTGAACAAGGAAAAAATCAAGAATCAGTAACTGTTTCCAAGGATTGATGATCTGTTCGATTAGGTGAAAGTCATGATGATGTTTTCAAAGATCGACTTGCGATCAGGGTATCACCAGTGTAGATCAAGGAGGATGAAATCCCTAAGACTGCCATAAGACAAGGTTGGGAAATTACGAGTTTATTTTTTTCCTTGGGACTGACGAATGCTCCATGGGTATTTATGAGTTTGATGAGTGGGGTGTTCCACGAATACTTGGATGAGTTCATCCAAGTATTCATTGACAATATATGATTCACTCTTGGACATTGGAAGAGCATGACGAGCACTTGCGCTTGGTACTACAGTGTCTGTTACACATTATTTTCATCATCCCTATGACCGTTAATGATGTAAACCTATCTGTTGCCTTCAGGGGGGTCAGTGGCTTGAGTTCCTGAAGAGAGAAGGGAGAAGAACTTTTCCTAAGAAAAGAAGTTGCATTTTCCTGTGTAAAAACCTTATAAAAAAGGAAGTTTGCAGGCTACCTATGTATTAGGGTGCGAGAATGCCTGATTCTCGCAGGCTGCATCATAGCTAGGGTTCTAACAGTTTGCAGGTTGCACTATAAGCAGGGTGCGAGAATACTTACACGTGGGAAAAATGAGCGTTTTCTCGAATCTTCTAGAAGGAGAAACTTCCATGGTGAGGGGCATCCGAATGGTTTGGATCTTACTCGCTTTCATGATTTAGTGGGATCATCCTAACCTCCTCACCTTATCCTCTTCAAATTATAAAAGGAGAGGAGCTCTCATGGAGAAGGGGTTCTTGAGCTTTGATTATCTTAGCTTTGGTTGACTTGGAATTATTAGCTTGGTTGGAGTGGCTTTGAGATTTGCTTTGTCAAGATAGATTGTAAGTAGCTATCAGATCCATGGTCTTAGAATCCTTGGAGAAAGAAGTGTGTGGGGACCGAAGGACAGTTGGACGGGACCTTACGACATCAAGGCCATGGTTGTAATCTCTCTTTCACATTTAATATGATACAATAATATGATTCTTTCCTATAAAGCTTGTTGTGTTTTATTGTATGATTCCTGGATCACATACATAGGTTTATATTGAGTTTATGCTATTGCTATCACTTTGGTTGGTTGCGTTCTTTTGCAGGATCATCATTGTATGAGCATTGGAACGGAGCTAGGATGGCGATAGCGAGAGGAAGAAACATTTAAATGATATGTCACTCATCCCTATTTAGTTAGTAAATTCAATATCTAAAACTTAAGGAAAGCATCATGTTCTGGTGTGTTTTGTTCTAGATCCAAGTGGATCTAGGGAGATCAATTAGTGTCAGCACCTACTGATTAGTCCGATAAAAAAATTGGCGACTCCGCTGGGGAACGGATTGTTTCCTAGTTAGTCTAGTTTCACTTCCTTTGACTGCTTGTTTTCTGGTTTTTGAGTCTGTGGGACATCCATCCAGACTCTCTGGATCTAGAAGTTCACTTAGATTCCCTGTCCTTTTTCAAAATTTTCTTTGATTACAGACATTCTCGCACTGTACCTGTCTATGGACTGCGAGAATAATTGATGTTCACACCCTGCTGTTAGGTTCAGTGTGAACTTCTCGCACCCTACCAATGTCTAGCCTGCGAGAATACCTAATTCTCGCACTGCACTCTATTTCTAGGCTACAAACTTGTTTGTGAATTTTTTTGGATTGAGTCTTGTCATCTTTTGATGACCCAGTTTTGCTTTGATCAACTGGATTGAGATTTTGGAGCCTATATTGATTTTCTTACAGTCTGCTTGACATCCTTTGAGTTTCTTTTAGCCACTTTTTCTTGGTTTGGATTTGAAGGATTAGTCTCTTGCTTTGAGTGTCTTTCAATTACAAAGCATGTGTTTTATTTAGAATTGTTTGGGGAAAGATCAGATTTCTTCTGAATAGTTCACTTTAAAAGAAAACTTTTAGTTTGGGTTTCTTTGTTTTAAGAAAGTTAATTATTTCTTTTAGTGAATTTTTTGAAGCAAAAAGATTTAATTTCTTGCTTTATATTAGATTGGGGGCATCCTTGCATTTGAAGTAGCGAAATTGCATGATTCTTGGCATTTTTTGATCTTAAATGATTCATGGGGGGCCATGAATCATGCATTGGTGTACAATACATTTTTTCTCATTTCTTGAGAATCTTGATATTGATGAATTTTAAGATTTTGGGACATTGTGCATATGGGAATGATAAATATTTTCTCCTTCTCATAGCATAGATTTCATCGAAATGAAAAGATTGCATCTTCATATCTTTGCATAATTTTTGAGTTGATCAAAACCCCATATTGTCCATGCCATCTTCCTTTTGAGTAACAATAGCCATAAAATAAAGTGCTTATAAAAATTGATTAGACATTTTTATATTTTTTGGTAGCAAACCTACATTAGATTAGTTGTAGGGCTTTGGAATAGGTGTGAAAGATAACTTTCCAAAGCTGTAAACAAACATAGAATCTTGAGTTAGGGAGTGGTTAAATCCACTTATTACATTTTGTCCTGGGAAGCCCTTCTAACACAAGGGTCAATCACGAGGTCGCATTGAGACTAGCAGAGTTACTCACCCTTCTTTGTTGGTCTTGGTGTAGAGATTACGTGTATTATGGGGGTCTCTTGAGAGGTATACCCACAATGATGAGTGGGAGCCTTTCAAGTTGATTTCGGGCTAGATACCCTGCCCTTGCGCGTGGATCGAACTGTCGACTGTTTTCCCAAGCATCACTATAGTAATTGGTAACCTTAGTGGCCTATCTCTCTAGGTTCTTTAGACAAGGTGACTGTGGAGGGGCAAGTCTTCACGGTACTTGGAATCGAAGTTGTCCAAACTCACTCAGGCTCCTTGGAGGGTATACCCACGATTATGTGTGAGAGCTTGCACCAGGGTGTAAGTCTGTTGAGTAGGTCGTCAACGTAACTTTTCCACCCACTCTATCTTAGCCCTTCTTACATTTTTCTCATGACGTTGGATTTCATCACCAACTAGTGCGTTCATTGTGAGAAGGTTTTGTTTGTTTGCTTGCTTCCTGGATTTTCAACGTGTGCTGTTTGTTTTCCCTAGCAGACTCTATATTGGATTTTTGTTTTTAATGGCATCAGTTCCTGAAATGACCAATGAAGGAACCTATGCTCCAGGGGAACCTTTTGTTTTTCCTTTTTATGGAAACATTGGTCCTCCTCACATTGCTACTTTGAGCCTTCCAGGTCTCACTATTGGATTACCGGTATGGTTGTTTTCCACTTAGGTAATCCCGAATGAAGTAAGTGCTTCAGTTGTAAGAATTTCCCCCCAAGAACATCAACCTCATGTTGATCCTTCACCTTCTTCACCAGTAAGTTCTTCTTCACCTTCTTCACTTGCAAGGTCTCCTTCCCTTTCATCTTCTTTGTTGAGTGAAAATTCTAAATCTAGTAACTCAGTGAATAAGAAGAAGAAGAAAAGAAAGATTAAGAAGAAGAAAGATAAGCGAGGGTCAAAACCTCCAACCGTTGTCAAACATGTTGGAAAAAAACCAGTTACTGTTAATCGTGCTGGGAGTGTTGATGATGTCAATATCACCCAAACAACCTGTAAGCCCAAGTACCCTTACAGGCTTTGTAAGGGTAGCCATCTTCTTAAGGATTTCCCTGGTACTACAATGTCTGTTACACATTATTTTCATCATCCCTATGACCGTTAATGATGTAAACCTATCTATTTCCTTCAGGGGGGTCAGTGGCCTGAGTTCCTGAAGAGAGAAGGGAGAAGAACTTTTCCTGAGAAAAGAAGTTGCATTTTCCTATGTAAAAACCTTATAAAAAGGGAAGTTCACAGGCTTCCTATGTATTAGGGTGCGAGAATGCCTAATTCTCGTAGGCTGCATCATAGCTAGGGTGCGAAAAGTTCGCAGGTTTCACTATAAGCAGGGTGCAAGAATACTTACACATGGGAAAAACAAGTGTTTTCTCGAATCTTCTAGAAGGAGAAACTTCTATGGTGAGGTGGCATCCGAATGGTTTGGATCTTTCTCTCTTTCATGATTTAGTGGGATCATCCTAACCTCCTCACCTTATCCTCTTCAACTTATAAAAGAAGAGGAGCTCTCATGGAGAAGGGGTTCTTGAGCTTTGATTAGCTTAGTTTTGGTTGACTTGGAATTATTAGCTTGGTTGGAGTGGCTTTGAGATTTGATTTGTCAAGATAGATTGTGAGTAGATATCAGATTCATGGTCTCAGAATCCTTGGAGCAAGAAGTGTGTGAGGAATGAAGGATAGTTGGAAGGGACCTTACGACATCAAGGCCATGGTTGTAATCTCTCTTTCACGTTTAATATGATACAATAATATGATTCTTTCCTATAAAGCTTGTTGTGTTTTATTGTATGATTCCTTGATCACATAAATAGGTTTATATTGAGTTTATGCTATTGCTATCACTTGGTTGGTTGCATTCTTTTGCATTATCATCATTGTATGAGTGTTGGAACAGAGCTAGGATGGCGATGGCGAGAGGAAGTGACATTTAAACGGTATGTCACTCATCCCTCTTTAGTTAGTAAATTCAATACCTAAAACTTAAGGAAAGCGTCATGTTATGGTGTGTTTTGTTCTAGATCTAGGTGGATCTAGGGAGATCAGTTAGTGTCTACACCTACCGATTAGTCTGATAACAGTGTCTCCAAGAGAACAATTTGTATGGGAAATTTTCTAAAGGCTCGTTTTATTAATCGAAAATTCACTACTTAGGGCATGTCATTTCCAATGAAGGTATCGTTGTGGATCCATCAAAGGTCAAGGATATTATGGAATTTCTTGCGCCGATGAATGTCCCAAAAGTGAATAGATTCATGGATTTAGTAGGACACTATCTATGGTTCGTCGAGCATTTTTCAAAGATAGCAAATCCAATTAAGGAATTGTAGAAGAAGAAAAAGAAGTTTGTTTGGACCAAGAAATGTGCAGAGTAATTACCGAGACACAAGGAGCTATTGAAAATGACAGTGATACTAAAGGTCCCTGACATGGACATGGAGTTCTTGGTATGCACTGATGCATACAAGCAAGGCTTAGGCAGAGTCTTGATGCAAGACAATTGAGTGATCGCTTACATCTCAAGGAAGTTGAGAAGGCATGAGGAGAACTATGTGACACACGATTTGGAGTTGTTAGCCATTGTATATGCCTTGAGAGTTTGGAGAAACTACCTTATTGGACAAAATTTTAAACTAAAAATGGACCACTGTGGACTACAACACATCATTACGCAAAGTGACCTAAATGCGCGACAACGACGTTGGTCGAAATTGCTCAGCGACTAAGATTTTGATATTACTTACATAAAGGAAACAATGAACAGAGTGGCTGATACATTGAGTCAGATACCACACATATTTTCGGTGATGCATCTTCATATGAATCTACGTGAAAATATTCTATCTTTACAGCGCAATGATGACTGGTACAAGGAGGTCAATGATTTTATCGAAAAAAACACAATGTTGGTACCAATATTTGAAGGATTTACATTTGATGATGATGGATTATTGAGATTTAAAAATCAAATTTATGTACCACTGAACGACAAATTGAGGAGTTTGATCCTAAATGAGGCTCATAGAGCAGTGTACATGGCTCACCTGGGAGTCACAAAGATGAGGGTGGACCTTAGACCCTTATTCTTCTAGAAAGGAATGAAAGAAAACATAGTCAACTACGTGGCCATATGTCTAGAATGTCAGTAGGTGAAGGATAAACATGGATATCTAGTAGTGTTACTACAACCACACTCTATTCCAGAATATAAATGGGAGGCTATTTAGATGTATTTCATTGATGGATTTCCACTGACGACAAGGAGACATGACTCAATTTTTGTGGTAGTCGACACTCTGACGAAGAGTGCTCATTTTATTCCTATGTGTATGACGTATCAGGAACCTAACATAGTTAGAGTTTTCATCAATGATATGGTGAGGCTGCATGGCGAACCTAAGAGGTTTATATTTGATCGAGGATCGATGTTTATTGGATGATTTTGGACTAGTTTCCAAGAGGCTTTGGGAACCCAACTTAACTTTAATACTGCATACCTCTTGGAGACATACGGGTAGACCAAATGAAAAAACCAAATCTTGGAGGACATGTTGCGTATGTACATGATGGACCAACAGAAGCATTGGGAAGAGTTCTTTCCACTGGTAGAATTCACATATAACAATAGTTATCAAGGCACCATTATGATGGTGCCTTTCGCGTTTCTTTATGGGAATCCATGTCAGATGCCTTTGAGTGGGATCGACTTGAGGATAGGGTCCTGGTAGGACCTGAAGCAATCCAATAAATAGAGGATCAAATGCAAAGAATAATATAGAGGATAAAGGAAGCGGAAGATCAATAGAAGAGTTATGTCGATGCGCGTCGTGTCGATTGTAGTTATGAAGTTGGTGATCGAGTCTTCTTGTGGATGAAAACGCAAAGAGTTCGATCCATTTTGGTAAGGTTTCTAAACTCTCTCCTAGGTTTGTGGGATCCTACAAGATTGTGGAAAAGAGAGGGCCCGTGGCCTATTGACTAGCCTTGCCTGATCCTTGAGGCATATGCACGATGTCTTTCACGTCTCTGTTCGAGACATTATATTAGTGATCCTAGAAATGTTATTTAAATGAGTTCCTTGTAGGTATCTAATGAGGGTGAGCTCACGACGGAGCTAATATGCATCTTGGGCCATCACATTCGACAACTACGACGTCAAACAGTAGATCAGGTCAAGGTATGATGGGACAACTGTAGTCCACACTAGACGACCTGGTAGGATGCATATGATATCCACAAGCAGTTTTCATTTTTGTTTGATAGATAGAATTGTGATACTATGATACACTTTTTTTCGACACTTATGTACAGTGAAACATCAGGATGAAGTTTATACCAAGAGGGGGTGTATGTAACATCCCTCTCTTGCACGCACTGAGCGAACTTATTCTTGGAGGACACTTTCTTGCAAGTGATCCAAATTATTATACTATTGGATGTTTGATTATGATTATGAGGAATTATGGATATGATGATATGTTATTTTGTTGTATTGACCTAGACATGTGCTATTGACTAGGTTCTCCTAAGTGTGCAGGACTATGGACCTCAAGGATGCAAAGGCGTCGATGAAACCCCTTGGACTCTAGATCGAGTCAGGGAGTGGACTATTGGGGTTTGATTGTTGTTGATATGACTTATGTACATCTGATTAGATGTTATGATGATTGATTATTATTGTTGACATGATTCGTTGATGATGCAGGCTAATGATAGCTTGCCGACCAGACTCACATTTGGAGTAGAGGGGTCACGCACGACAACCAAAAACTTTGAGGGAGATGTGTGGACAACAACCCTACCACAACCTACTAGCACTCCCACTGTGGCTTGAACTATAGGTTAACGATTACCTAGTTCTAGAAGATGCACGATGCCATGATAGAAGACTGCGACAGTTTCTCGTGATGATTCTAAGGGGCGTGGAATAAGGCAGGGGCCTTATTCCTTAGAGGCCCTTAGTCTGCCACAATATCACTTGGTGGAGTATTGACTCCAGGTTTTTTTTATGTCTACCAAGTCAGTCAAGGGGCAAGTGGCACCCTTGGAGCATGTAGTATGTCCTGAAGGGAACGTCGCGCAAGGAAAACATAAAGAGGTGAGTGGCACCCTTGGAGCATGTAGTGCGTCCTAAAGGGCACGTCGCACAAGGAAAACATAAAGTGGAAAGTGACACCCTTGGAGCACGTAGTGCGTCTTGAAGGGAACATCGCACAAGGAAAATGAAAAAAGGAGAGTGTCACCCTTGGAGCACCTAGTGCATCCTAAAGGGCATGTGATGATTTTAATGAGTAAGTGAATAAACCTAGTCGGCCTTAAAACGAATGATTTGATAAGTTTTAAAAAAAAATTCCCTAATAAAAATGTCGCCTAACCCAGTGAAACTAAAATCTAGGTCTAAGTAACACATGTGGTCAAAATAATAATAATAATAATCATCATTAAACAGGTAACAATGAGGGGGTAAGAAATCCAATTAAATTATTAAAATCAAATTACAATGGGGGATTAAAATTATAAAAGGGAATGATTGTTTTATTTACATATGCTATTTAATTTTTAATTAAAAAGAAAAAGGGGTAAAGGGTTGTTTTTCTACACTTGTTAATTTGAGTTTTAGTTAAAAAGGGAAAAGGGGAAAACTTAAAATAAATAGGAAACTAAAGGAAAAGTGGGAAACATAAATAAAAAGGGAAATGTAAGGAAAAAGTTGAATGTCTAACTTAGTAAGGAATATTCCCCTTAAGAAATTTTTAATTATGAACTAAAATAGGAATTTAGTAAAGGCGTAAGTCATTAAGATGTGTAAGGGAATATTGAGACAACAAGGATCATTTTTAGGAATGCTTTTTAGTGGGTGAGGGAAATAGGAATAATTGAATAATTAATGAAATTAATTTCTGGTGCAACTAAGGGGATGGGTGACATGTGTATGGGGGAGGTTTTTCTGATTAAATTAATGAAAACAAAATTAAATGGGAATTTGGGAAATAAATCACTTAAAATATATATAAAAAGGATGGAGGAGGAGGAGTATGGATATGATCTTTATGTGTAACGTTACATTGTTAAATTGTTGTCTTGATTGAACTTATCTTGTGGGAGTTGGGATACCCAGCTCAGGTAACGAGTGGTAGCTCGACCTTGCGAGGCAAGATGGGCGCTATCTATTCTCTGGTATAGTGTGTGTGGCCACTTTGTGTTTTTGGGGGCTCAGGGGGAAGAAGAGTACCCCTAGTGTTGGTTGGGAGGTACCGATGAGGTCACATCAGTCGACAAGTGGAAGTTGGACAGAGCGTGTATGGGACAAAAACTACTGAGCAGTCACGTTTCGCTAAGGTACAATAGTTTAATTGTTACTTGTAATGGAATTAAATTTACTCATGTTACTTCTTCGTTCTCTGTTAATATTTCATTTCCATGCGTTGTCTTGCACATGCTTTCCTACTATATTGTAATCCCCTTACTTGTTGTTTTCTGAATGGAATTTCCTTTGGTGAACCCAACTTCTGATTTCATTGACTTATCTATGTGGGTTTCATTGATTATTATGAAGAGATTGTGCTTTATCTTTTGTCCTTATCCCTAGGTCATCAGTACATGCTTGAGTAGTCAGCCAGGAGTCGAATCGACAGTTGCCACTTCAGTGTAGAAATACCTATAGATTCTAATGCCCTGCTTTTCTCTGAATGGATTATGAGAGAAGGATAATTTTTTCCTAGCTATCTACCCCTTACTTGTCTTTGTGTTTGGTTGATTTATGGTTGAATGATTGTCGTTTCGCCTCCTTGTGATTGAGTAATTCTGCGTATTGTTTATCATTTCTCTCTGCGAACAACTTAATACTTTGCATTTTTAGATCACCTCTGCATTTTTGATGGAATTTTATTCTCTTTGATTTTAATGACAGTTCCCAGCTCTTGATTGGTAAAATCTCATTATTATTGATATGTGAATGACAACGTTTTAATTTATATAGTGACTGCGATTTTATTGCTGCAACAATTTTTGATACACATCAATTTCCAGTTCCTTTCTCGACAATTGCCATTATTTTTTTAAGTCAACGATTCCATTAGTTAGCTTAGCGATTACCATTGAAAAAATTAGCGAAAGTCCAGTTTTTGGCTCTGTGATTCTTGCATATTACATGACCGCTTTATCCCTACTCCCTCTGCAATTTCATATTTATTATGCCAACTTTATCATTGATGTACTCTGCATTTTACCATTTTATTATGAAAACGATTTACCATTTTACTTGTCTGTGAATTACCCTTTGTAAAGTCAGCGATTACCCTTTTTCTATTGACTTATTTTGGACAGTTTTTAATGTTTGACAGTAAATTTTGTGACAACGTTTTATGATATGTATCAAGACAATCTTTGCATATATTTAATAGATTACTACCAGCGAAATTTACTGTGAATTTAATAGATTCATACTATGAAGCTAATATAATTATACCAGCGATATCCTTTACACCATAGCAGTGAACATATATATATATATATATATATATATATATATATATATATTGGATGGAAACGATATAATTTGCTTAGCTATGTATTTGTATAGCGTTGAATTTGCATAGTGATATAGTGTATTGTTGCATGTTTGTATAACATTATATTCGTATTCAAGTTATATTTAAAATATAGCCCAGAATTTTAGAGGACAACGATGTCATATCTACTGGACAACAAAAATGCTAGATAGCCTTTAATATAAATATCGATTTTCTATTTATTGTATAGCAATGAATTTGTATTCATTATATGAAAACGATTTCATAATTGTCTATGGTTGTGATCTAACAGTAATAATTTGACATATATTGACTGCTAATGTATACATAGACTGTGAATTTAATTAGTCATGTATATATTGACAATGAATTATTTGCATTATTAGATAGTAAAGACATTAATTTATATTTAAAGGACACCAATTATATTTAAAAGACAACGAAATTCTTAGCTATTGACAACAAATTTATAAGTGACTGCGAATTTATACATTGAATGGAATGAATGGAGATTTATTCACCACTTCTATTGATTTCTTTGAAGAGAATTTATGTACAATGAATTGAAGATAATAGACAACAAACTAAATTAGGGATCAACAACTGGATTAGTGTTTATATAGACAACGATTATTTGTAATTGCAAACAGACAATATTTCTTTTCAGACAACACCTTAATCTATTTGACTGCGAATTTACACGTATTAACTATGCGTTTACATATACATATGAATTTTAATTTTATATATGCTTGCGTTCGATTTTTATATGGATTCGCTTTTGTTATGTGTAATGGATAGCGGTTGGCATGTTTTAATGCAGAGAATTAATAAGTCTGTGTTTGATATGGATTAACTGATAATGATTTTCATTATGTTTGCAAGGATAATGTTTGATATGGTTGTTGACAGTGACATGGTTGTTGACAGTGATAGTTGTTGACAATGATATGGTTGTTGACAGCCATGCCCATAATTTTTATTGTTAGACAGTGATATGTGCTAAGATAACATTTCCCTTGTAGGCAGTTGAAACAGAGCCCTGCGCCCATGTGAGCCACTGTATGATTGATCCAGGATCCACTGCTGCAACATAACAACACAGATCCAATGCGGGCCATCACCAGCTCTGATTCGCAACTATGAGCGCCGAAGAGGGGGGGAACCCCCCCCATACAATAACATTATAGCCAACAACAGTTTGGGAATGAGAGAAAAACAACCTACGTTTGAGTCACCACAACAAATCCGGGAACAAATCCTAGCCAGAGAACAGAGATTCAGCAAGGAAATGGAGACGGAAGCTAACACGTCCCATACAAAAGCACCCCGAGGATGGGAGCCTTGTAAATGCATCCTGCAAATGGAAAAGTCTCCTAGATACATCATAATCTCAACAAGGGTTGGGGAGCATACCCAGTTTATGAAAGAACATACCCTCATCGGCAAATTTCTGGGACTCTGACCATTTGAAAGGGATTTGAAAAAATGGATCAAACGCTAGTGGAACCCTAAAGGTGACTATGAATTTCAAATCAGCTCCAAAGGCTTCTTCACAATCATATTATATAACCTATAAGACAAAGATCGCATCTTTCAGAACGACCCTTACTTCTACAACTCGGCAGGGATATTCCTAAGATTCTGGATAGAGCGCTTCAGCTCAGACAAGGAGTACTTTACAATGGAACCTGTCTGGATCCACCTCTACTCCCTTCCGTAAGAGTTCTGGTTGGAGGAGATTCTTATGGGAATATGTAACACAATCGGCCAATATGTCAAAGCCTCAAAAGCCACAAAGCAACGTAAATACACCTCATACACCCGGATATGTGTTTACATGAACATAGCTAAAGCCTTAGCAGGAGCAGTAACATTGGAGTATCATGATGAATATTGGTCACAAACCCTTGACTACGAACACATCCTGTTTAGATGCAGAAAATGCCATGAACACGACCACCTATTTTGGGACTTCCCACTCAATAAACAAGCTTCCAAAGCAAGTCAAAACCTATAGAAAGATGGCTTCACAATGGTCCATACAAGGAAGAAAAATCCCCCTCGAAGGAAAACAACCAACCCCAAACCTAGGATCTTGACCAGGAATGCTTATGATATACTGAGCCAACTACTAGAGGATGAGGAAATCTAAGATCCACATGAAGGATTACAGAAAAGCAAAGACCAGAACCCCACACCCTCCCCTTCCAGTCCAAACAAAGAGATCCATACAGATGAAAAAGGGGATGTAGATGGAGACACTTTAATGCAAGTGGACACCCAAGATCTGGCAGGTATCGACCTCGAGAAACTAGAGGAAGCCCTCAATCAGAAGGATCTACAAGCCCTTCCTGAAGAGTAGCTCAGAAAGGTACACAAGTTCTTCCTTGATTCAACAGTGGGATCCACAACTCACCTCGGCATAGCCACGGAATCAAGCTCAGGCTCCAAAAAGACACCACGCAAGAACAAAAGAAGGGGGTGAAAAATAGTACATCAACTAATTAAAGAAGCTGGAAATCTCATGATCAACTCAGGTCAAATACATAAGCTCTCAGAGGGATACCTCCACCCACACCCCTCCTCATAATGATGAAGATTATCACTTGGAACATTAGAGGGCTCAACAATAGATCCAAGCAAAGAATTCTTAGGGACTGCATCAAAGAGGAAAGCCCAGATATTCTAATGTTACAAGAAACGAAATGTGCAGGAATGGAAGCCAAAACCATCTTTCAACGCATATGGAAAGGTTGCAACTACATCCAAATGGACTCCTCGGGAGCCTCAGGGGGTTTAGCCATATTGTGGAACCCAAGCCACACTATCCTTAGTGGACCCTTTTCCACTATAGGTACCTTGTCAGCTCACTTTTAAATAATAGGCTTGAATCAGGAGGGGACCATCACCAATGTCTACGGACCACAAGGACAATAGGAAAAAATCAAATTCATGGAAAGGCTGGCCCGAGTAAAATCTTTGGCAACCACATCTAACTAGATCTTAGGAGGTGACTTCAACATGATCATGTCACTGGAGGAAAAAATAGGCGGGAGAAAAAGACTTGAGCAAGACAGTGGTAAGTTCATAACTCTCCCTGAGCAATTAAAGTTAGTAGACATAGAGAACAACAATGGCACTTGCACATGGTCCAATTGTAGATCAGAAAACTAGCATGTCACCTGCCAACTGGACCACTTTCTCATGTTGGAGGAATTGATTGAAAGATACCTCTGCATGGAAATTCTGATTATCCCCAAAGCGGGCTTCGACCACTGGCCAATCGCCCTTCAGCTGGAAATAGAGGCAACACCTAAATTTAAACCATTCCGATTTGAGAAATTTTGGCTGACACACCCAGATTTCCAACAGCTGGAAAAAACCTGGTGGATTCAAGATGAATTAGACCATGGCACCAAGATGTACAGATTTCAACAAAGGCTCAAAAACTTCAAGAAACTACTCAAACACTGGAACATAAACACTTTTGGCAATATACTCCAGAGCATTAAGGACACAGAGAATAAATTAGCCGAGATACAAAGAATCTTTATATCAGGGGCTCGAACTGCTGAGCTCATGAAGGAAGAAGAGGAAATACAAGTGCAATTGGAGCAAAGAAGAAAAAAAGAAGAAATACGATGGAGGCAAAAATCTAGGGTGCAATGGCTCAAAGAGGGGTAAAAGAATACAAAATTATTCCACGGAACTATGATACACCGAAGACACATCAACAAAATAACACATCTGGAAAACGAGCATGGCAACCTGATCAGAGAGCACACACAAATTGAAGAGGAGCTCAATAGAGACTACCAGAACCTCCTTACGGAAACCAAGGAGAACATAAATGAAACCATCACTCGAGTTACCAGTCATATTCCCTCACTAGTCACCCCTGAACAGAACCCAACTCTTAGGAGGAAAATTACCCAGGAGGAAGTGGACGAAGAAGCAAAAGATATGGCCCCAGGAAAATCCCCAGGCCCTGATGGCTTCACTACAGACTTATTCCATCACTGCTGGGACATAGTAAGAAAGGATGTATGGGAGGTCATCGAGGAATCACGAACATCGGGCCAATTTCTCCAGGCTCTCAACGCAACCTTCCTCACTCTCATTCCAAAGGAAGAAGGAGTCACAAATCCTAAATAGTTTAGACCTATAGCCTTATGTAATGTAATTTACAAGATCATCACCAAGGTGATTGCAAACCGCCTCAAGCCAATACTTTCCTATGTCATTTCCAAAGAACAAGCTGGCTATGTAGAAGGAAGATAGATTATAGATAGCATTATCTTAGCACATGAAGTGATCAACTCTCTTAAATCAACAAAAACTCCAGGTATGTTAATCAAACTTGATCTCTCAAAAGATTTTGATAAAGCCAGTTGGCAATACGTCAGAGCTATCTTAAATTCCTTTGGTTTTGAACAAGATTGGGTAAACTAGATTTTGAATCTCACCCCTTTAGCTTTTTTCTCAATCCTAGTCGATGGAGTCCCCTCCTGACCTTTCTCACCCTCTAGAGGCATTTGGCAAGGGGATCCATTATCACCCTTCCTTTTCATACTCATGGCGGAAGGCTTGGGTTGCTACATTAAATCAGTGGTTCTAGAAGGCTCCCTCAAAGGCTTACCCTTGCACAACATTCATCCAGCCCCCTCACAAAGCCAATTCATTGATGACACCCTTCTTATGAACTCCCCCACTATGTGCGAAGCCAATAAGATCAACTCCATCCTCTCTAACTTCATAGAAGCCTCCAGCATGATGCTGAACCTAGATAAATCCAAGCTCTTCTTCTTCAACACTCACGTTGCGGTTCAGCTACATATTTCCAAACTCCTGGGCATCCCCAAGAGCTCCCTTCCATCCAACTACCTGGGCATTCCTCTCACAGGAGTACCAACCAAATCCATTTCCTGGGATAGCCTCCTCCTTTCTATCTCAAACAAACTAGCTAACTGGACTTTCAGACTGTTAAATATTGTAGACAGATTGGTCCTGCTAAAATCGGTCCTATAGACCCTACCCACCTATCTCTTCACCGCCTTAGTAGCTCCCAAACAAATCATTAGAGCTGTCAGAAACCTCCAGAGAAATTTTCTTTGGCAAGGCCCACAAACCAACAAGAAATGGGCTCTGGTAGGCTGGGATAAGGTCTGCACACCAAAATTCATGGGTGGCCTTGGGCTTCAAGACCCTGGAAAACTCAACCAGATAATGGGGGCCAAGATATGGTGGAGATGGATGAAAACTCTAGATTCTCTATGGGCACAAATATGGAAGAACAAATATGCTCCCTCCATGCAGACTGATCAACTAATCAGACACAATGTTCGAATACAGGGTTCAAGCCTGGATAAACAAAGATCTAATACAGAAACACACCTTCTGGGAAATTCATAGTGGAGGTAGTGCAATGTTTTGGCAAGACTTGTGGCAACAACTTAAAACTCTAAAGGAACTAGCAGAGCTAACACCCCTCCAACAAGCTCTTAATCAAGATCCTCCACTTAAGGTAAAATATCTATCGAAACCCCTAGAAGCAAGACAGACATGGCGACAGTGGAAGACCTCCAACCAAGACTTAAGAGTCCCAGATAACTTAAACTTGTCAACCTGGCACCACCATGCAAGACGTAGAAAAATTCCCATTAGGGAGGGTCCAGACATCCTCAGATGGGGGCACTCCACAACTGGCAACTTCTTGGTAAAAGAAGCCTATTTCTTACAAGGAAATTACCACAATCAGGAATCAGACAACATTTGGAACAAAATCTGGAATAAAGCACTTTGGCCAAAGATTTCCACTTTTCTCTAGTTAATCATCCATAATAGAATTCTAACCTGGGACAATCTTAGAAGAAGGGTCTTCATTGGGCCCTCAATTTGTGTCTTATGTCAAGGCCAAGAAGATACCAAGGAGCATCTTTTCAATGGCTATCATTATAGTCAATCTATTTGGGACCAGGGAGATCAAATCATGCACAGATCCAATCAAAACATAGGCAACATCAGAGACACTATCGAAAATTGGGACTCAATCACTTACAACAACCCCATACTGAACTACATCTGGAAACTCCTCCTAGGGTCTATTCTCTGGAAAATATGGAAGGAGTGAAACAAGTGCATCTTCCACTCCACAGAATCCACTCCAGATTCAACCTGGGTCATACCCATTAAAGAAACAATCAGAAGCAAGAACTGGCAACCTAGGGACAAGGAATGCAACCGGGAGGAATTATGTACCCTACAAAGATGGAAGCTCAGATAAAATGACTCGCTGGAAGTCAGAGCACCCAAGAATCAAAACTTCATCCCAACCACCTGGACCCCTCCCCCAACATGATTCATAAATATCAACTTTGATGGAGCTTCAAAAGGTAATCTAGGACCTACAGGCCATGGACCTGTGATCAGGAACTCCAAAGGGGAAATTCTAGCTCTGACAGCAGGGTATCTAGGGGAGACCACAAACAATGTAGCGGAATTAATTGGCCTCTTATAGGGTCTTTGAACTACAGTAGGCCTTCACAGTCATAGAATAATCTTGGAGGGTGACTCACAAATCATCATTCAACTAATCACTAAAATCCTCCATGGGGAAAACCCACAAAAAATCTCTCCCAGCTGGCATCGCGCAGGGATTCTCGAGGACTTCAAAGGCATCCTCAGGGACAACATAAGCATCATCCCTTCTCATGTAAAGAGAGAGGAAAATAGAGTGGCTGATTACCTAGAAAATGAAGGAGTTTCCAGGGAACTTGAACAAATATTATGGGATGCAAGAAGCTCTGAAGCCTCAGACATATCCAATCAATGTCAAACCTAGGCCAACAAGGATTTCCAACCCCCGGATGGGGTGCCACACGGTGCAGGATGGGCACATGGAGACTCACCAGGAGGGGCCATTTATGGAGGCCAACCACCCTCATATCCTCGCTAGTTATGAGGGGTCTCACTTCAGTCAGCCTCCATCTATTGACGGGGCCTCTCAAATGCGAGAACAAGCCGACCAGCCATAGAATTAAGCTCTTAGATTTAATGGCTGTAGCCACCATTTATGCTCTTATCATCCTTCTCAGAACCCTTAGTATTGATTTGCATCTCACAGAGCCAAGAAAGAATAGGTGCGAAGGAGAAATCTTGGCTCTTGTCCTCATTTTCATTATGCTGCGAGCTAGAGGAAGACCCCACAAAGGAGCAGGGTGGTACGCGACCGACTCTAGGCGGAAAAGACACAAATGGTTTGAGCAAGCTCTGGTTCTTGCTAAGAGGAAGAGACACAGGGAGACCACAGCAGTAGAATCTTCCCCCAGAACTTATTTTGAGGAAATTCTGACTATGGAACTCCCCCACGACTTCTATGAAATTTGAATGTTTACAGTTTCGAACAATTGGAACCCCCCGACGTGCATTGAAGTAGAAGCACCACCGCTCTACCTGCGAGAGGCACACGGTCCCAATGACGCTGCCACTGAGGAATTCACCACTTTCCTGGCAGAGGAAGAGCTGTCTAAAGGCAACAACGACTCGCAGCCGCAGAGAATGCAACATGCACACCAGGAGACGGAGTCTAAGAAAAAGTCACCACCCCTAGCCCCACTCCTTCACTCGGAGCACCTGAAATTGATCTTTGAGGTCCGCAGCATGGTGGACGACCAAATCTTCAGGGTTGTTCACGTTAGCCAATGCTTGGACATGCTGTATGAAGCTTACTCTAGTGCCACTCCACGACGACAATGCCCCACCTACGCTCAACTCTATGCCATTCTTGTCAGCAGTGGCAAGGCGATGGACGACCACGAGGACACCAATGAATAGGTTCTTTTGTTTAGCATTGTCTCCAACTCTCTTTCTTTTTTATGTTTATCAGAGCTGTAGCTCTTCTAGTTAATAGCCTTGTTAGCGTTAGCATAGGCCTTACTAAACTGCTACTGAAACTGGTCATGCACCCTAGTTTCCTTCGGGCAGGGTGGCGAAACGAGTTTTTGAATTTTCATGCTATTTTGGACAGGCTAGCTGTCTCAATTTCCTTCACAGGCGGGACAGGTAGCACCTACATGTCATGGTGTATTTTTGAAGTTTTAATATAACAGGATTTGCTTTTTACTTAAAAAAAAGAAAAAATATAACATTTCCCTTAATTTATTTTGATAGTCAACAATTTATTGTTATGATAGGTTATCCCAACCCTTGAGTTTTGGATATTCATCAACTTATTCTAGTTTTTAGAGATGGAGAATGGATCAAGGGGTAGCTAATTGCAAACTTGATTCCTTGAGTTAATGAATTTTTCGATCCATAATTTGTACCTTTATTCCTTAAATATCTTATGTCGATTATGGATAAGCAAGCACTCATATACTACTTTGTTTATATAGAGAGTCGGATAGAATTCCAAGCACTTGAATTCTTATATATTATTCGAGTTATTTCTATTTTGTAGTGTCAGGGATCTCCTCGAAAAAGTTCCTCATAAGAAAACAAGAACTCCTTCAGTTGGTTGCGCGATTTAAATGTTGAAGGAGGTCACCTCATGTCTTATAGACTTGTCGATTGGGTGCTTGGGTATAGTGCTCATGTTTTTTATTGTTAACTCGATCACCTAGAGTGTTGAGATTTTATGGGGGGTTTGATATAGATATGTCATGTTGTGCCTTGGTTCCTATCAAATCTATCACTTGAGATGACATGATTCTTGATGAGGGGATCATTGTGCACCCTAATGGATAGATGTGAATGATAAGCTAGTCAGAGTCTTGTGCTTCTCTATGTGTGTGTTTGTTGTTGTAATCGATGTTGGTACTGGATGGTGTAATGCCTCAATGTGTTTGGTTTGCATGCCATAGAGGTATCTAGTTACTGGTCATTGAAGACTTTGTGTCAGGTTTGTTTATGTTGTCCTTTATCCTGTAGGCATCGTCTTGCTTGTGTTGGCGGGTATTCATTTTATATGTCCTTGATCATCACATGTTTCATCCAGTTGCCTGATTTGATATTTTATTGTTTCTTTGTTGTTTGTTTCTTGATCTACGTGCGTTGTGTTCATTGTCAAGTTGTGTGGTTTAAATGTTGTCGTCTTTTCCTTCATGCCTAAAAACAAAAAATAAATTTCACTTGCTTGCATCGCTTGTATTCATAACTATGGGGTCATTACATATGGTGTCTGAGCATGTACAACCCTGCGAATGTGAATCGCCAGGCTTTTCACTGTAGTAAACCCTTGAGTATTAACCTAAAGTTAAATAAAAAAATTAACATGTCCATGTGGTGATATCAATTAGAGGACACCATAGAGGTTCACAACATGGTTTTGTGGAAGGAGGTGCGACGCCTCTAGAAGTGCCTGCGCCCTCGAAGTCTAACCCCCAAGGGAAGGAACAAGTCCTTGGGTTGGATGCAATTGTTGTAATGGATTATGATGGCCTAAAAAGGTCCTTTTAGGGAATGTTAAAGGCCTTGATCCATGATATTTACTAAGATGTGGCCAAGTCGCCTGTACCCCTGAGGGTCCACAACATGACCTAGCTAGTACCATTATCTTTCACCGAGAACTCGAGAGGGATAAGTTCTCAATTCCATGAGTGTCATGGATGGCCTAACTATCTAGGCATGGTTGGAGAATATGGTTATGTGCTTTGCACTTCGCGACTACCTCCAACATGAAGGTCTGCATGGCAGTCTTTCAAATAAAGGGGAGCATTATTCTATGGTGGAAGACACTCCTACCGCTTTTGAACATGGCCATCAAAGATGTGTCATGGGAACTGTTTGAGGAACCATTTTGAGTGAGGTATCTTTCTGAGGAATTCATTGAGCGTCAACTCAATGAGTTCAACACCTTGCGACAGGGTAGCCATACAGTGCTCAAGTATGAGGCCTATTTTTGGAGCTTCTTCAGTATTTGATACACCAAAATTACCGTGAAACTTAAGGTCAAAAAGTTTGTGTTTTGACTTAATGTTAGGATTCAGCTTCTACTTCGGGTACCAAGAGTATTGGACCAAAGAAAGGGTGTTGTACATGTGGGGAGCCACATTACCAACATGACTTCCTAGTGGAGAGGACTAGAGCATCTAGATTAGTCAAACCTACTATCGTGGGATATTTGGGCAAGGCCCATCGGATTCAGGTAGCGATGAATAACTTCCAAGAAGAGAAAAAGTCGATTGTTCTAGAGATTTCAAGTACCGTCACTGACTAGACCCTTAGAATTTTGATAGATCCTAGTGCTACCGAGAGTTTCATTTCTGGTGCAGTGCTAAAATGAATTAAGGTAAGCGAAGTCAAACAGGATGAGTTTATCTTTGTAGAAATGGCTTATGGAGCCAAACATAAGGTTGGAGGGAAGATTACGGGTTCTACCATTAACCTGAGAGAGTTTGTCACCAGGGATAACTTGTATGTCACGATCTTAGGATCTTATGATGTCATGATTGGTATGGACTGGTTGGAATTGCATGAGGTGATACTCAACTGTAAGAAAAAATGATTGAGCTTGGTCGATGATGAGGGAAAAAGACGCGTGATTGTAGGTAGGAACTAGGGAGTTTCCTTGAGGTTCATCTCTTCCTTGTAGATGTTGTTCCTGAGTTTATACTTTAAGGCTCTAAAGTATACAGTCAAGGCATCCATAAAGATAAAGGTAATTAAAGGGTAAAAATCAAAAGGATGGATAAATTAGAGTTGGTTTCCCCACTGTCTCTGTCTATATTCCCTTTGTTGTTGGATGCTAATATCTCTCTCAATAGCTTCCCATGAACGTTCTAATTCAACCCGGTTAGTTGTTGCTTGCAGAATAGTATTAAACAGGTTTAAAGCAATGCTAGTTTGATCTTGTAGACCAGGTTCTATGTTGGCCTGTCTGTTATTTGGGACAGTCATGGAGAGTAAAATTTTATTTAATTTTGAAAGAATTTGATAAATTGTTGCTTGAGTTTTTAAGGCATGAAAATAGGGAAAAATGGTTTTGAAATTCAAAATAATAACATAATAATAGTTGAGGTCATTTCCTGGACTTGAAACAATTTTGAGAATAGTGAAATAACAAAGAAATACTGCTGAAAAAATATGAGGCTTTAATCATGAAAGAATCTCATATTGTAATAGGAAGTAAGAAAACGAGATTTCTAATGAAGTGTTAAATATTATCATTCAAATGATCTACAGGTCTTAAAATTATTGATAGCAATTTCAGCGGAAAATCTGTAAATAATTTGATAACCAAATCAATTCAAACTACAAAAGATGTATGAAATAAACTTATAGTTTATCATTCATTAGAAAGACATTGAAAGAGAAACATAGAAATATATTGTAAACAGGGTTAAAGAACACATAGCTTCAAGTTGACAAAATTCAGAATCTCGTGTATGTTATTTATATCACAGTGGATTGGAAATTTTTTTAATACAATCGGCTCTCCCAAAAACAAAAATCCCTTTCTCAGTCTTGTGAAAATATATTTATACATGATCACCAAACATTTTTCCCATTGGTGACTAATTAACTTCCTAAGACTAACAGTTACATGAATGAATAATGTCAAACAATTTACATTTCTATTCTAATTACTTTATTATTCCAATGATGAAAATCTTCAAAACAATATTTCATGTCTGCATTGATGAACCTCCTCCTTCTTCTTTAAGACAATGAATACATTTTCCCATAAACTACACTAAAACTCTAGGAGATTCTGGAATATCCATTGCTTCAAATAAGAAAAACATTCTCTTCAATTCTGGCAGACGATCTTTGATTATCTTTCTCGTAAACTTAATAGTTTGTAGCTTTAAGTTAGGCATCACTATCCATTTTTCAATTTGAGTAACATTGATTACTTTTATTTATGGAATCTCTGCCTAAATTTCTTTCAGCTCTTCTTTAAATCTTAACTGATGCTTGACAATATTGATTTCTCCTAACAAATCCGGACAACCGTTTTTTCCAATGTTCAAAGAAGTTTTCTCTAAAAGATAAAAAATTCCTTGACAATTGTCATTAACTTCTTTGGTTATTCTTTTATTTTCTATGATGTTTGCCTCCCATACCTTGAGTATTACATCACCTTTAATTTTTTCTAAAACAAATAGCTTTTGAGCCTCCCTAAAATCCTCTTTTGTTGAAAAAGCCATTGCTTTTTGGAAAGTTTCTCTGCCTGCTTTTACTTCTCTTTCTTTCTGGAGAATATCTTCCAAGGATTTATTAGTTTCTTGAAAGTAATTCTGGACAAATTCTAGATTAAAAAACACTCCTTGTTGTTCTTTTTCTATCTTCATATGCATTTCCAATACCTGGACCTGGAAGATTTCGAGCTCAACCACTTGATTTGAAATGGAATTAATCTTACTTTGTAAATGTTTATTTATTTCCTCTTGCTTTATGACCTATGCTTGAGTGACCTGTATTTTCTGATTTGCTTCCTCTAAGCTTGCTTTCATTTTTTGAATCTCTTGAATATCATTTAATCTAGCTTGTTATAGACCCTTTTTTATTCCCCAACTGATATTTTTTCGGTCTCTTTCAATTGACCCTGTAGCTGAGCTATCATTTGGTCTTTATGTTCCAACATAGTTGTCAAACTACCCATAGAATATAAATTCACCGATGCTAAGGCTCCCATTGTGCCTGCTATCTCTGTAGCAAATTCTCCTTCTTTAAGTTTTTGTCCATCTATAATGATTTTGTGCTTTTTAATCATCATATCTCCTCTAGGATGCATTTCCTATTTTAGGATAGCCTTTCTCTTCTTACTGAAAAAATAATTGGAAGGAGGAATCTCATCTCTAGAAATAGGCTCAAGATCACTTACGTATAGAGCTCCCTCGTGGGGGTTTCCATAAGTAGAATGCAATGGATTCAAGGAAGTAATGGGACTTCCAAGTTCTGTCAATGATGTTCCTCCTACTTTTTTCAGAAAACTCTTAGAGATTTCTGAAGGTGTTTCTAACTCCTTTCCTTTCCCTGTCTCTGATTTTTCTGTCTGAGGGACTTTTGTTTCTTGTGAAGGCATTTCACCCTCCTTCATTTTTCCCTTTGTATTTGCTTTATCCTGTACATTTGTTTCAAAGCTTGGGGGAGGCCCTTTCTACTTTAGAGGAGGATTCGTGGATTCACCTTGCAAAATTTTTGGCAAACAACTTTGCCTGTGACTTTGGAAGGATATAAAACGAGTCTACAAATTGGGTGATAACGCTTGTACCCTGTTCAACACATCCTTGAATATATCATCATAAACATATGTTTTATGCTCATAAGCTTTCAAATTATAGTGCATCAAATGTCTGCTTACTAATTGATAAGGGTCATGCTTTATGTGCTCAATATCTACCAGTTTTATTTCTTCTAATGCTTCAGCCTCTACTTTAGAATGGCCGAGGTTTAGTAATGAAAATTTCCTGACATACACAAGGAAGATTGGACATGATTTATTTTGAGCTACCTTTAGCTCTATCCCAATACCACCTTTCACTATTTGATATGATACCTCCCTCAATACTAGTCTGTCCAGGAGGAATTGAGCACCCATAAACCCTAATGTAAGAGAAGTTTTCTTCAACAAACCAGTCAGCTATTGATTTGAGATTTTCTGAGACTGCCTTAGGAATGCGAGGGGGCTCACAGCCATAAAACATTTTATTCATTGGAATTATTATGAAATGAAAAATTCCGTAAAATGCATTCTTAGCATTTTCTTCCCAAAGTGAAAAATGATATTCATGAATGGGTTCGGGGCAACTTATGTTCCAACTCCAATTCATCAGGGGAAATGGAGTCACAAGGAAAATCACATCCATGATGTATGCTGACATATAAAAATCCACTGGTTGAGCTTTAGATTTTGCAACTCTATAATTTGAAACTTCTTGTGCTAGGTTATCAGACAAAATCTTACTCGAGTTGAAAATGTATCCTTTTGAAGCTTCTTCTAAAAAGGGCACCCATTCTGTAGGAAAATGGCAGGGATCTTTTTTCTCGAAAATTCTACACATCATAATGGCTACATAGACCATATATTCGTTCAAAGATGTCATAACATAAACCCCATGGGTATCATCCCTAAACTTTGATGGACATCTCCACCATTCTCTAATTAAATCGGGATAAGTTCGGTCTACCTCATTACACTCTTTCCTTTGAAATTCAGCTAAAATCTCATCTTTAAAAGTGTACTTAGGATTTGGTGAGAGCTTATACATTACTTGTATATGTTCTGGCTTGAATGAGCCTACAACGACCCCTTGATCATTTAAAATGCTCCTCACCGGAATATCAATATTTTCCAAGGCCCATTTGATCATTTCGTTGTGCGCCATAAGATGAGGGCACGCCATGATCTTATGAAGCTCTGATTTTGCTACGTCTCGGAAGTGATTCTCAAAATCAGTAGGAGAATTCTTGATTTCATATTCCAGGAATTTAGAGATTTCTGTCCAAGATTTAATTGAGTCTATAGTGTGTGGTGTAGTGTCGGAAATGATATATCCCTCTTGTGTACCTTCACTCTTCTTTGGTGCTTTCTTTGGTGCCATGAATTTAAGTTAAATGGAAAACCTGTCACAGAGGAGTGTATGAGCTCGGTTGAATGCGTCTTACGCTTGATAGTATGAAACATAATATGTTGTGAAACTCAGACCTTCAAACTCTCTTTTAATTCATTTAACGATGAAGGGACTGATGCAGCTAACAAGAGTTCAAGACATTGAATGTAGTAGATATTTACTAAGATACGCATTAGTGTCACATATCACCAGTTATTCTTTATTTAGGTGGCCTCATTTTGGCACTTTTGAATTCAAAATTCAGAACATTTCATTCAATCGAAAACCGAAATGCGAACAAAACCTAAAAGGATTGATTATCATTAATCATGCTTTCAAAACAGAGTTAATTTAGACTAATCACAGATTAAGTGTCAAGATTTTTTTTTTCAGGATTTTGGGGATCGATTTGACAAGAGGTATGCTATCACAGAATCCCAATTTCTGAAATCGTGAAATCAAAACAAGATTAAATTAGGGCTTAAATTCGTTTTAGAGAAATAATTGATCGGTATTAAGCATTTCAGGATTTCAGGGATCGTGTTGATAGGAAGTATGTCATCGATGAATTCCAATTTCAGAAATTGCAAAATCATTAACTTAAGCCGTGAATTTTCATTTTAGTGAATTAATTAATCAGTATTAAGAACTAACCTCCAAAATAGAATTAATTTAGACTAACACATATTTTGAGTCTGGATTTCGTGTTTTGGGATTTCGAGGATCAAGTTGACAAGAGGTATGTTATCCCTGCATCCCAATTTCCAAAATAGCGATACGACTAATTTACTTTTAATAATTATTTACTTCAACTTTTCGAAAAATCGGGGATCAGGATTTCGCGATTCAATATGTTTTAAAACCTATGTTCTTAATAAACCCCGAGTCCCGAAAACCCTTTTTTTATTAGTCTAATTTTTTTCTTTTTATTATTATTAGAATAAAATCTGTCAGGATTTCGGTACTGGCCCTTTGGAATTGAAGGTGAGGGTTATGCTTCTTGAAAAGACGAAACCCGAAAAAGGATGGCTTTAGTATTCAGATTAAAAAATTTAAAATATGTTTCAACATAGGCTCCAATTGGGGACCTCGTCTCCCTATGGGACGAGGAGAATGTTTAGACTTAGTGCCTTTATTGGGTTAATGGGGTCAAGGGCTTATCTTTGCAGAAATTGCTAAGGAAGGGGATACAGAGGAAAAAGAGACTTCATCCTTACTTCTTAAAATCTTTTCAAAACTCACATTTGTTGTAAACTCAACTCCAGTCCCATTCATGATCTTCTCCTTCTCGTTACTGAAATTAAGTTAGCGTTAAGATTATCAAAACAATCCTAGGAAACCCAACATATTTTGTGGCTTTCGTCTTGCATCAAATGAAGTAAAATTCATATTTTTAATTGGGGAGCCTTGTCTGGACTTCGTATGCAGATCCGGTTTCGAAAAAACTAGTAACTAGAGTAGAGTGATATTTAAGTATGAAAACCTTACAGATACCTCAGATATTGCTTCACTGCCAGCGAGCCTATTCAGTACCCCGGTGAAGTTATTTGTCCCTTTTTACTGAATTTCCTTTCACCACTTTGAATCCTAATTATTCATTTAACCTTAGATATTGTTTCACTTCCAGCGAGCCTGTTCAGTACCCCGGTGAAGTTATCTGTCCCTTTTTACTAAGACGAGGTCAATCATGTCAAGCTGGAGAGATCCCCCAAGTTTGGCACCCCATGACCTAGATAATCACATACCATATTTAGGAGGGATATCGGCGATTACTACGTCCATGAGAATACTTTTAGCGGGTATTTGTGCCAGATTGACCACCAGGTCTTTAATCATACCTATGCATTTGACCTTTCTTGAATCGAATGAATATAAGTCTCCATATGGCCTCGTGATTTTGAGACCTAACTTTTCCATAATGGCTTTTGGCATCACATTGTCGGATGCTCCAGACTCTAGCATACAATTATGAAGTAGGTGGTCGAACAAGGTCAACGTGATATAGAAGGGGGCAACAGTGTCTCTCACACCTTCGAAATGTAGACCAAAAACTATGTTTGGCTTGTCTTCTTCTAAGTTGATGGCATCGACTTGGCTTTCGTCTTCTGAAAAGCTAATCATCTTAGCAATTCGCTTTTTGTATATAGGATTTTTGACCAGTTCAACAAGTGGGATAGGGATTTTGATTTTATTTATTTCGTTTTCCAGATTAAAATTTCCTAGGACCTTGCCACTCTCTATGTTTGGGGCCTCCATTCCTTTATTTTCATATTTTCTTTGTGGTGCGGACTTGGTTTTAGTCACAGGATCCTGTGTTTTCTTAGTGGGTGTTCCTACTAACTTTGACTTGATAGGTTGTGTGTCAGCAGTTTGGGTTTTTACAGTTTTTTTCTCAGCAACCTTTGGAGCTGCTTCATCAGTTTCACCTCTAGGCAAGATCTTTTTTGTTGGAGTGATTGGAAGATTCTTATTACTAGTTCTTAAATTATATTTCTCATGTAGTTTGGCTATAATATCATCAGTGATACCCTGATAAGCCAGATCTTCAAAAGTATTGTTGCTAACACCGTCTTCCGATCTAATTTCCTTATTTAAGGATATTTCATAATCTTGTCTTGATAAATAGGGTGATTTATTATCGTCACCAAGATTATTAATATCCTCGTCAAACTCTTCAAAATCTTCTAGATCGTCCTCTCCAATGAAGTTTTCACTTTTAAAGGGGGTTGGGATTTTTTGATCCTCATTTTTAATTGTTTTATGTGGGGCCCGAGGATCAAGATTCCTTCTAAAATCCTTCCTAGGAAAATTATCCCTTTTTTATTTCTCTAGTTCCATTTTTGAGATCTTATTTGAAATTTCTCTAACTACCCTAGCCATCTCGTCTATTTTATTTCTCGAGGATTTACTCGATCTTGATGATCCACCTTGTTCTTTGAATTTCCTATTTTCTTTATTCCCAGTTTCTATTTTAGCTTTTAATTTCCTTGATGCCATCATGTTCGATTCAATCTCAAGAGCATCATCTTGCATTTTTGTGAGATCTGTTGATCTCCTTTCTCTCAATATTAGAGCAAAATCAGGATCAAAAGCTCCAAAAAAAGTCACCTTTGCTATAGGTTGAGAAGGTTTGACCTCAACTGGGATTTTGTTATACAAATTGTCAAACCTTTGCGTGAACTCGAGAACCAATTCTAAGTTTTTATTTCTAAGGGCTCCGAATTCAGTTAGGTAATTGAGGTGGTTTTTCCTCTCCCCCCATTGTTTGATAAAATCATTTTCAAGTTCTTCGTAAGATCTTACAGATCTGAGAGTTAAGGCTCAAAACTAGGTTCTCACTTGTCCTTCGAAAGTCTAAACGAGGAGTCTAGAATAGACATCATTGTGTTCGATTCCAAGAATGTCGGCGAATTGGTTGAAGAAATTTATGTGTTCTTGAGAAGTTATATCTCCTTCCCCCGTAAATTTCGGAAGGCTTTTCATATAGTTTTCGGGAAGGTCGTGTAGGGGAACAGGGAGGACAAGGGGGGCATATCTAGAAGATACTTTAGCAAAGAATCCAGGAAGTGGTGCTTGGCCACCTGATGGTCCTCTTGGGGCACCACATCTAGCTCCAACACCTCCATGTGTAGCCATTGATAGATTTGAGGTTGAAGCTCAGAATGTGTGAGGAGAAGGTTCATGGAAATCTGGGGAAACTACCTCAGGAAAAGAGAATGTATCGTATGAGAGGGGGAGCAAGACAGATCTCTCAAGTGTTTCTGAAACGTTCAATTGCGTAAAGTCAAGATGAAAAATAGTATGTATGGGTGAAATGACTTGTCTAAGGGATCTTTGTGATTTTAAAATCTTTTCCGGATTAGAGACTGGCGAGGTCTGCTTGTCATCCAGGTTCTTTCTAGTGTTCTTTCAGCTAATAGCCAATTTACTTATCGTGGAGTGACCAAGTGAAAAATAAAGGTATCCTTAGAAGGTTTTCTATCTTTGTTCACTATCAAAGAAAGAAAGTGTTAATGTCATTCTTCCCAGGGAAAAAGTTTTGTTTCTTCGATCCCTAACAATGGCACCAAAAATATGTTGTTCCTGAGTTTATACTTTAAGGCTCTAAAGTATACCATCAAGGCATCTGTAAAGATAAAGGTAATTAAAGGGTAAAAATCAAAAGGAAGGATAAATTAGAGTTGGTTTCCCCACTGCCTCTGTCTAGCTTGCCTTTGTTCTTGTATGCTAATATCTCTCTCAATAGCTGCCCATGAACATTCTAATTCAACCCGGTTAGTTGGTGCTTGCAGAATAGTATTAAACAGGTTTAAAGCAATGCTAGTTTGATCTTGTAGACCAGGTTCTATGTTGGGCTGTCTGTTATTTGGGATAGTCATGGAGAGTAAAATTTTATTTAATTTTAAAATAATTTGATAAATTGTTGCTTCAATTTTTAAGGGATGAAAATAGGAAAAAATAGTTTTGAAATTCAAAATAATAGCATAATAACAGTTGAAGCCGTTTCCTGGACTTAAAACAATTTTGAGAATAGTAAAATAACAAATAAATACCGCTGAAAAAATATGAGGCTTTAATCACGAAAGAATCTCATATTGTAACAGAAAGTAAATAAGAAAACGAGATTTCTAATGAAGTGTTAAATATTATCGTTCAAATGATCTACAGGTCTTCAAATTACTAATAGCAATTTCAGAGGAAAAGCTGTAAATAATTTGATAACCAAATCAATTCAAACTACAAAAGATGTATGAAATAAACTTATAGTTGATCATTCATTAGAAAGACATTGAAAGAGAAACATAGAAATATATTGTAAACAGGGTTAAAGAACACATAGCTTCAAGTTGACAGAATTCAGAATCTTGTCTGTATTATTTATATCATAGTGGATTGGAAATTTTTTTAATACAATAAGCTCTCCCAAAAACCAAAATCCCTTTCTCAATATTGTGAAAATATATTTATACATGATCACCAAACACTTTTCCCGTTGGTGAATAATTAACTTCCTAAGACTAACGGTTACATGAATGAACAATGTCAAACCGTTTACACTTCTATTCTAACTGATTTATTATTCCAATGATGAAAATCTTCAAAATAGTATTTCATGTCTGCATTGATGAACCTCCTCCTTCTTCTTTAAGACAACAAATACATTTGCCCATAAATTGCACTAAAACTCTGGGAGCTTCTGGAATATCCTTTGCTTCAAATAAGAAAAACTTTCTATGCAATTCTGGCGAACGATCTTCGATTATCTTTCTCGTAAACTTAATAGTTTGTAGCTTTAAGTTAGGCATCACTATCCATTTGTCAATTTGAGTAACATTTATTACTTTTATTTCTGGAATCTCTACCCGAATTTCTTCCAGATCTTCTTTAAATCTTAACTGATGCTTGAAAATATTAATTTCTCCTAACAACCCTGGACAGTCATTTTTTCCAATGTTCAATGAAGTTTTCTCTAAAAGGTCAAAAATTCCTTGACAATTGTCATTAAAATCTCTGGTTTTTCTTTTATTTTCTATGATGTCTGCCTCCCATACCTTGAGTATTACATCACCTTTAATCTGTTCTGAAACAGATAGGTTTTGAGCCTCCCCGAAATCCTCTTTTGTTGAAAAAGCCACTGCTTTTTAGAAATTTTCTCTGGTCGCTTTTACTTCTCTTTCTTTCTGGACAATATCTTCCAAGGATTTATTAGTTTCCTGAAAGTAATTCTGGACAAATTCCATATTAAAAAACACTCCCTGTTGTTCTTTTTCTATCTTCATATGTATTTCCAATACCTGGGCCTGGACGATTTCGAGCTCGACTACTTGATTTGAAATGGAATTAATATTACCGTGTAATTGTTTATTTATTTCCTCTTTCTTTATGACCTGTGCTTGAGTGACCTATATTTTCTGATTTTCTTCTTGTAAGCTTTCTTTCATTTTCTGAATCTCTTGAATATCATTTAATCTAGCTTGTTCTAGACCCTTTTTTATTCCCCAACTAATATTTCTTTCAGTCTCTTTCAATTGACCCTGTAGCCAACCTATCATTTTGTCTTTCTGTTCCAACATAGTTGTCAAACTACCCACATAATATAAATTTGTCGATGCTAAGGCTCCCATTGTGCTTGCTATCTCTGTAGCAAATTCTCCTTCTTTAAGTTTTTGTCCATCTATAATGATTTTGATCTTTTTAATCATCATATCCCCTTTAGGATGCATTTCCTATTTTAGGATAGACTTTCTCTTCTTACTGAAAAAATAATTGGAAGGAGGAATCTCATCTCTAGAAATAGGCTCAAGATCACTTATGTATAGAGCTCCCTTGTGGGGGTTTCCATAAGTAGACTGCAATGGAGTCAAGGAAATAATGGGACTTCCAAGTTCTGTCGATGTTGTTCCTCCTACTTTTTTTGGAAAACTCTCAGGGATTTCTGAAGGTGTTTCTAACTCCTCTCTTTTCCCTATATTTGATTTTTTTGTTGGAGGGACTTCTGTTTCTTGTGAAGTCATTTTTCCCTCCATTTTTCCCTTTGTATTTGCTTTATCCTATACATTTGTTTCAAAGCCTGGGGGAGGCCCTTCCTACTCTGGAGGAGGAGTAGTGGATTCACCTTGCAAAATTTTTGGCAAACAACTTTGCCTGTGACTTTGGAAGGATATAAAACCAGTCTGCAAATCATGTGATAAGGCCTGTACCCTGTTCAACACCTCCTTATAAGTTTTAACCTCCTTGAATATATCATCATAAATAGATGTTTCGTGCTCATAAGCTTTCAAATTACAGTGCATCAAATGTTTGCTCACTAATTGATAAGGGTCATTCTTTCTGTGCTCAATATCTACCAGTTTTATTCATTCTAATGCTTCAGCCTCTACTTTAGAATGGTCGAGGTTTAGTAATGAAAATTTCCCGACAAACACAGGGAAGATTGGCCAGGATTTGTTTTGAGCTACCTTTAGCTCTATCCCAATACCACCTTTCACTATTTGATATTCTACCTCCCTCAATACTAGTCTGTCCGGGAGGAATTTTGGAAGTGCGTGAGGGGGAATTGAGCACCCATAAACCCTAATGTAAGAGAATTTTTCTTCAAAAAACTAGTCAACTATTTCTTTGATATTTTCTGATATTGCCTCAGGAATGGGAGGGGGTTCACAACCATAAAAAAAATTATGCATTGGAATTATTATGAAATGACAAATTTCATAAAATGCATTCTTAGCATTTTCTTCCCAAACTGCAGAATGATATTCATGAATGGGCTTGGGGCAAGTTATGTTCCAACTCCAATTCATCAGGGGAAATGGAGTCACAAAGAAAATCACATCCATGATGTATGCTGACATATAAAAATCCACTGGTTGACCTTTAGATTTTGAAACTCTGTAATTTGAAACTTCTTGTGCTAGGTTATCAGACAGAATCTTACTCCAGTTGAAAATGTATCCTTCTGAACCTTCTTCTAAAAAGGGCACCCATTTTGTAGGAAAATGGCAGGGATCCTTTTTCCCGAAAAGTCTTCACAACATAATGGCTACATAGACCATATATTCGTTCGAAGATGTTGTGGCATAAACCCCATGGGTATCAGCCCTAAACTTTGATGGACATATCCACCATTCTCTAATTAAATCGGGATAAGTTCGGTTTGCCTCGGTACACTCTTTCCTTTCAAATTCAGCTAAAAAATTAGCATTAAAAGTGTACATAGGATTTGGTGAGAGCTTATACATTACTTGTATATGTTCTGGCCTGAATGAGCCTACAACGACACCTTGATCATTTAAAATTATCCTCGTTGGAATATCAATATTTTCCAAGGCCCATTTGATCATGTCGTTATGTTCCATAAGCCGAGGGCACGCCACGATCTTATGAAGCTCTGATTCTGCTACATCTCAGAAGTGATTCTCGAAATCAATAGGAGAATTCTTGATTTCGTATTCCAGTAATTCATAGATTTGTGTCCAAGATTTAATTGAGTCGATAGTGTGTGGCGTAGTGTCGGATATGATATCTCCTTCCTATGTATCTTCACTCTTCTTTGGTGATTTCTATGGTGCCATGACTTTATGTTAAATGGAAAACCTGTCACAGAGAAGGAGTGTATGAGCTCGGTTGAATGTGTCTTAAGCTTGATAGTATGAAACAAAATATGTTGTGAAACTCAAACCTTCAAACTCTCTTTTAATTCATTTAACAATGAAGGGAGTGACGAAGTTGACAAGAATTCAAGACATTTAATGCAGTAGTTATTTACTAAGATACGCATTAGTGTCACATATCACCAGTTATTCTTTATTTAAGTGGTCGCATTTTGGTGCTTTTGAATTCAAAATTCAGAACATTTCATTCAATCAGAAACTGAAACATGAAAAAAACCTAAAAAGATTGATTATCATTAATCATGCTTTCAAAATAGAGTTAATTTAGACTAATTATAGATTAAGAGTCAAGATTTTGTGTTTCGGGATTTCGGGGATCGAGTTGACAAGAGGTATGTTATCACAAAATCTTGATTTCCAAAATAGCGAAATCACGACAAGATTAAATTAGGGCTTAAATTCGTTTTAGCGAAATAATTGATCGGTATTAAGCATTTCAGGATTTTGGGGATTGTGTTGACAGGAAGTGTGTCATTGATGAATCCTGATTTCTGAAATTGTGAAATCATTAACTTAAGACATGAATTTTCATTTTAGTGAATTAATTAATCAGGATTAAGGACTGACCTCCAAAATAGAATTAATTTAGACTAACACAGATTTTGAGTCGGTATTTCGCGTTTCGGGATTTCCGGGATCGAGTTGACAAGAGGTATGTTATCGCTGCATCCTGATTTCCGAAATAGTGATACAACTAATTTACTTTTAATAATTATTTACTTCAACTTTTCGGAGAATCGAGGATCAGGATTTCGTGATTCGATATGTATTAAAACCTATGTTCTTAATAAACCCCGAGTCTCGAAAACCCCTTTTTTATTAGTTTGATTTTTTTCTTTTTATTATTATTAGAATAAAATATGTCGAGATTTCGGTACTAGCCCTTTGGAAATAAAAGTGAGGGTTATGCCTCTTGGAAAGACGAAACCTGAAAAGGGAAGGCTTTAGTCTTCAGATTAAAAATTTTAAAATATGTTTCAACAGTAGCTATGGAAGAGCATGCATAAGGGATGTAATTTTTATGTGATCCTTGCATCAAATGAGAAGGGATTAGCAGAAGGTCTAGAACACCTTTCGTTGGTGAGAAATTTTGTGGACGTCTTCTCGGAGGAGTTACCTGGGATGCCACCGGAGAGGGAATTGGAATTTACCATAGACCTAAAACCGGGGACTGAGCCAATGGCAAGAACACCTTATCAGATGTCGTCCCCGGAGTTACAGGAGTTGAGAATGGAACTGAAGGAGTTGCTGGACCTAGGACTTATATGTCCAAGTGTGTCACCGTGGGGTGTGCCTGTTATTTTTCATATGAAAGAAGGATGGGTCATGGAGCCTCTACCTTGACTACCATCAAATGAGAAAGGCAACGATCAAGAGTCAGTAACCATTTCCAAGGATTGATGATCTATTCGATCAGATGAAAGGAGCGACAATGTTTTCAAAGATCGAATTGCGATCAAGGTATCACCAGTGAAAATCAAGGAGGATGACGTCTCGAAGACCGCCTTAAGACAAGGTTGGGACATTATGAGTTTATTGTTTTTCCTTGGGATTGATGAACGCCTGAAGGGTATTTACAAGTTTGATGAATGGGGTGTTCTACGAATACTTGGATGAGTTTGTCTAAGTATTCATTGACGATATCTTATTTACACTCAGACGTTGGAAGAGCATGACGAGAACTTGCGCTTGGTACTATAGTGTCTTCAAGAGAAAAAATTGTATGGGAAATTGTCTAAATGCTCGTTTTATGGGAAATTGTCTAAATGCTCGTTTTATGGGAAATTGTCTAAAAGCTCCATAGGTGTCATAGAATTTTGGATCATCGAACATAGGCTCCCCATTTGAATAAAAAAATTATGTAATCTCGTTCTCCTACTCTCTCTCATATTCTCTAAGCCATTATGGTGGTGTCATTATTGCAAGCCTTTGGGTTCTCTCTAGTTTACCATTGAAAGTGGATGTTGCTCTTATATAACGTAAAACCTAAAAATCCTCTCTGTTGCAATGGGTATTGATACATCGTATACATGTATCCCTTCCCATAATTCCTTCAATTCATCTACCAATGGTTGTAGGTAGACATCCATATTCTTAACTTGTCTTCTACCAGGGACTATAAGAGACAACACAAGCTATTCATTCTTCACAGACAACCATGTCGGGATATTGTTATTGATCACTACTACATTCCAAACATAATAGTTGGTGTTTTGAAGGGAATATGGGTTCACACCATCCATTTCTATGCTAAGTCATAGACTTCATACTTCATCCTTGAATTTTTTTGGCCATGTATCTTGTATTTGCTTCATGGATATTGAATATGTTAGGATTCACATAACTCCCGACTCACTTCTATTTGAGGCATGTCATCCCTGAAACATAGCTAATTCTTTGCAATGAAAGAGCCTTTGAATCCTTGGGATTATAGACATGTTCTTGAATATCTTATGAGGAGGACCATGCAATTTACCATTTTTATTTGATTTATGGTACCTATCATGCCCACAATTTGGACATATCCCTTTGTATACATATTCTCCTCTATATAGAATATAATCATTCAAACATGCATGATATGATATATACTCAACACCCAAAATTTTCAATAACTTATTTTCCTCTTCGCAACTACCGAGAAAAACATTATCACTAGGAAGAACCTTATATTTGAATATCCTACAGTCAGTGGGAAATAAAAATGTACAAGGTCATTTAACGTTTATAAAAGAAACCATTTATAATGTAGATTCCGTGACAAGATTTATCAAAATTAATATAAGGAACTTGCTGGTCAATTACCTCAATATTGTCAAGAAATATGTGTTTGACATGCCAAAATTTGCTTTCACGTTGTACAGTAACATTGTTTTCCCAAGTTGGGTAGAATTTGACCGGGAACTAGGTCCAAAGAGAGGGGTGGTGGAAGTAGATTTTAGGATTTCAAAAATGGTATTATTGATATGAGAATCATCGCCTATCTCATCGTTATAGAATGCATATAAAAACATTGTCTCCATGGCATTCATATCCCGTAAGTAATCATCCATACCAACCTCTTTTTGATTGTCTCCATTGCCAACTTCTGGAGAACTACTAGTATTGTTGTAGTCATTCGTAATTAGTGAATCTGGACGTAGTGGGAATTGAATAGGTGGTTGATTCAACCATTCTTGGTACGCTTCCTCTCCAATTTGTGCTCTCATTTTAGCCTTCTTTTGGGTTTACATTATTGTGGGGTGAAAGAAAAGATGGTAGGTAGGTCGCTCATCATCAGAAGAATCATAATTTAAAAAATATTGAACATTAGTACATCAATGATATTAGTAAGCACAATGCAATAATTTGTTTTTTCAAATTACATTATACCAAAAAATTATTACCATCATCGACCAGGGATTGCGACTGGAAGATGGAATGTAACAATTGGTAGGGTAAAGCGACTGTCCATTTTCATCTACCAAATTCTTGTGGTATGTTGCTCTTGATAAGACCTTCCGACGTTTTTGAACCAGTACTGGAATATTTTCTACATATGAACTCGATTCTGAATCAAGATCCTGAAAATTTGGATACATTTTCATTTAGTTTGACATGCATAAAAAAAATCAATGAGATAATCGAAACATAAATAAAATAATTTAAACTTATTGGAAATGGAAAGGGAGAACTCTGCGATGAACTTTGAGCAATATGGAATGGGATGGAATTTGAAGCATTGGCCATTTAATCATATAATAAAGTTTCCTCCCTGCATTTCAGCAAAATTAACAATAAATTTTCCTGTACATATCTAAAATAAATTTTGAGGACCATACCACAATTTGAGTTTGAATATAGTTTTGAAACCATTTTTTAAGAATAAGGCAACATAAAACGTAAAATGTATACTGAAGTATTGCAAGTCATGTGAATTCATCTTAAAAGATAATTTGAGATGAATATACTATCTTGTGTGCAAATAAAAGTTCAAAAAACTTTAAAATCATAATGATGCGCCTATAAACCACAAACGCACCACTGCATTGAAAAATCAACCACACAGTGTTTCTAGATGTTGTTAATAAAAAACAAGTGTATGTCACCATTGCATCAAATAATATGGATGCACCAGTGCATAACGTAATATGGCCACACCGATGCATCTTACATAAACGCACCGTCATGCCAAAAAATTAAAAAAAAATGTGATTTTTTTTAAACAATTAAAAAAAGAGCGGGAATCAAATTTCATAAAGTCATTTAAATACTAAAACACTATTCACTATTTCATTATTTTGAAATTTTTTGCAGAAAAGAGACTTGCAAGAGAGACATACGAAGGAACACTACGGAGGAGAGAATACTTTGGAACCACAATATTATTCAGAATATGATATTTGAAGGGTATGGTGATTCACTGTAAACCCTCTTAATAAAGTTTTTTTAATATTAAGAAGGTATTCAATATTTTCATTATTTTTCCAAGATTTACGTGAGAGAGGTTTGGAAGAGAGACATATCGGGGAGCACTGTGGAGTAGAAGAATACTTTGGAACAACATAAATATTTAGAAAAATCAGGATTTGAAGGGTATGGTGATTCACTCAAAACCATACATTAAAAAAAACAAAAAGAATCATACTTAGCTTAAACCCTTGTTTTTTGTTTCTTACGTTAATGCAAAATTTCACCCTAGGGTTTAACTCCCTCTATCACTTCAGAATTAGGGATTTTCATTTTAGGTATTTTAGATCTAATGGGTTTGTTTTTATATATATAAGTGTTTGGCATGTGTTTCAAATGGACCACTTATTGCATCAAATCCAAAACATAGTCGACCCTCTGCCTTTTTTCTTAAATTTTTTTAAACGATTTTCGATTTGACATTTTAAAAATAAAAATGTTTTTCACTTTTCTGGTGTGCCCTTTCGACAGAAACACATCGGTGCATTTATGTATAAGTAACACACTTATTAATCCATATTAAAAATAAAAAATAAAAAATATGGTTCATAAAAAAATATATCGTTGATGTTATCATCTAAACAACACAAAAAATGTCGTCACAGAATTTTTTTTATTTTTTCTTCTCATCGGTGTGTAATTTTCCTATTGTTTTTTTTTTTATGAATGCTTAATTTTTTTTCTATGTTTTTGTTTTCTATTGTAGTTGCTATGATATATATATGTCACACTGTTGTAATTCACAATATTTTAAAAAAGAAATTAAATTGTTTGGTGCATTTTGGTGTATGGAACGCACCAGTGTGTTTTATGTAATAAACACACCAGTGCTTTGAATATATAAAGTGCATTGGATATAACGATTTTTTCTGTTAAAAATTATGTGATTTATTTATAAAATATATTTAATAATTTATGTATTTAATGGCCCATGTTGTACATTGATAAAAATATGAGTGAGAAAAGTTTTGGCCAACACAATGATGTATGTTGTGATATATATATATATATATATATATATATATATATATATATATATATATCACACTGTTGTAATTCACAATATTTTAAAATGGAAATTAAATTGTTTGGTGCATGTTGGTGTATGGAACGCACCAGTGTGTTTTATGTAATAAACACACCGGTGCTTTGAATATAGAAAGTGCACCGGATACAACGATTTTTTCGCTAAAAATTATGTGATTTATTTATAAAATATATTTAATAATTTCTGTATTTAATGACACATGTTGTACATTGATAAAAATATGAATGAGAAAATTTTTGGTCGACACAATGCTGACATATCCAGAAAAAACAGAAAAGACAAGTTCTCTGTAAATTCTATACAAAATTAATATGGTTGAACTATATGTAAGTTTAACTAATATGTATTGGTTAGTTTGTGTCATGCAGGACCACAAAATGAGCAATCTTGATAACATTATTTCTTATCTAAGTGTAAAAGGGCGTAAAATCTTGATGGAAAAATTGCAGAGGGTTGAATTAGGTGAATGAAAAAATACTATTCAATATGATTTTTTTTTTGAATTTTCATTAACAATATACTTAGGAATATTAGATGACATGTTTCAAACAATTTATTAATTCACATATGTTTAATGTTCTACAGGCACCAACAATGATGGAACAAAATGTCATTATAACAAAACAAAATTAATTAATATAGAAGATGTAAATGATGATGAATTGGTCCTTAGCTCATCTCGAGTGGTGTTGGAGATTAATCAAAGGGGGGAATACTTTTACAAAACTATGAGGGATATAGTGGAATGAACGTATATACATACTTTCCACTTACAATATAGAAATCAATCCAATGATTCCAAGGACCGAGTTATATTTAAACTACAGGAAGCATATCCAGAGAAATGGTCAATGAGACCTGTCAGACTTGCAATAGCAAAAACATACAACAACAAAAAAAAAATCATTCAAAAAGAAATATTCCTAAAAACTCTTTTTTT
>ML792321.1:702771-724850 GCA_009831015.1 Picea engelmannii | reverse complement strand
CCAGTAGGAATGTCCAAAACAATGTACAAGGAGATTATCAAAGAATTGGACATAATTGCATCACATGAGGATCTATCTCAACAACAACTTGCTTCAAATGTATGTAATCATTGAATTTTTCTGTTAGGTACAAATAATTAATTATACATTAAATATTAAATTTCAAATATTCTCTTACAGAAAAGAAAAGAAAATGGAACTCATTCTACACATAAAATAGGATGACAAGGAAGAAAAGGGTTGATATCAAAGTTCGCGAGTAATTGTTATTTCCTTATAACACCTCAAGGTTTTTATTTCTTATATATTTTAAGTTGTTTTACAACAACCATCATTGAATGTATTCAAACATGTGCTAGCATACAAAGAAGATCCATAAGAAAAATCGATTGACATTGGATTAATTAAGGGTTGTGAGTATATGTTGGCATATCAAAAATTAATTGTCGAATTTGTAAGTATAATCTACGTTGTTTTACTTGCATCATTTTATAATTAATGAAACAAAAATAATACTTTATATTAAATCTATGATTTATTATGGGGTATAAAACTTGCAGGAAACAGAGTATGGAACTGACCCAACAAAAGAATTGTTGAAACAAGGCATGAGATTTGATTTTGAACATATGTGTATGATTCATGAGTCACTTCTTGCTTTCGAGGTACATTTCTTTTCAATTTACATTCATGTATATTATTTATTTCAATTTTCATTATTCTCATCAATGTAGATAGACTGATTACAATTTATTTTTATGTTTGTAGATGGAAATTAAAGAAGAACAAAATAATTGGGACAATCAACCAAACATTCAGCAAAATAACCCAATTCATGGAAGTAGCTCGAGCACTAACAACAATTCCAATGAAGAATGATGACCAATATATTTGGATATCAATGCAAGTTGCAATTGTATTATTTTGAAATATTTGTCTGTTAAAATCAGACATTTTTGTTTAATGTAATGGACATAGTGTCCCAATTGAAAGACAAGGGATTACCAATAAGTGTCCCATTTTGTATGACAAAGACCCTCTTATTCATATAATAAAATATGGTTTAATTTATTCTATTGTGTTGTCCAGTGTCATTGTGAAATGTTACATCGATGATTAAATATATGGATGACTAAATATTATAATGAAGAGATGAAAAATTTGATGAAATAACAAATTAATCTAAACATCATATCCAAATTCACTAATCAAAATATAAGATATATGATTTTTTTTTTATAAATAATGGAATTAAAAAATAACAATAATTGCACTATCACAAGTTGATGTTTCTCATTGTATTTTAATTATTAATCTCATTGGCGCATTTAATATTAAAACTCAGTAGTGCCTTTCATATGAAATTCTGACCGGTGCTTTTATGTAATCAATTAGCACCGGTTTCAATATCAATTTAATACCACAAAATTATATTAAAAATTTAGTCATCGGTGCGTTAATTTTATACGAAGCACCGATGCATATGTGTTTTTCATATGCATTGACACTATTTTGTTATTGATAATGACTGGGGCTTGTTTGTTACTGAAAAGCATCAGTGCTTTCTGGTTTTAATGCATCGAGGAATTTTTCCATGTAACACACTGATGCATATTATTTGATACAACATCAGTGCCTTCTTATTAATAATGCATCAGTTCATTCTATGCAGAAAGCCCTGACGCTTAATTATTTTTAACTCTCCCGGTGTGTTTTGATGGTAACACTCCAATGCTTAAACGACAAATGCCTTGGTGTTTAAATATTTTGATGCCCTGGTGCTTTCATATTTTACGACCCTGGTGCTTGAAGTTAAGTGTACAACATTGGTGTTGTATGTGTATGTACACATCAATGCTTGTTCCTTATATTAACACACCTATTTGTAAACATCTGCTAACACCTCCGATCGCCCAATTTTTTTTAGTTATAATCAACTTCCGTTATAGTATCCACAAAAACATCTGCTATCGATAACATATGTTGTAGTGAGGGATTTTTTTAATAGATTTTTCCAATTTTGTAAAACTAGAAACCTCCACTAAAAGGTGTTTCCTTGTAGTGAAATTGTAGATCAAATAGCATAAACATAAACAACTTTGAAAGTAATGCACAAAATGGTTATCCAAGAAGGCATAGTGAAACACAAAGAAGAAGATACAACATGTTTGAATCCTTGATAACTAAAGTGGAATGATACAAGTGCAACAACTTTGGATGCATGACCAAAGATTGTAGAATGACAGTCCCTCTTAGAGAATCTAATGCAGGAGCATCGCTAACATCAAGCGAGCGTGGGCAATGCCAACGCATTTTGGCATGTGATAAAATGTTTGAATGTTTTTGAAGTGGATACGCCAGACTTAAATGAGCTAGTTAAAGAGAGGTGTACTTCTTGATTTGTAAACAGACCTTAAGCATCCCACTCTCGTCTGTATTAGGTGAAGGCATTTATGTTAATGAATGTAAGTAGGTAGAATTGAATTCCTAGATTAGACAATTTTAGGAGCGAAGAGGGAAATGAGATATAGACACACTCACTTGTATCATTGTAATAATAAGTAGCATTATGAGAAGAGAAAGTAGGAGAGCAGAAGCAAAGAATTGTGTAGAGTTAACCCCATGTACAGAGGTTCTGGATTAATACAAAAAATTTTAGTTCAGACTCATGGTGTCCAATTGCTTCTGTGTTGTATGTGTTGATTGATGTTTTCTTGGTTACTCTCTATTATGCATTTGCTTTGATGCATGAATGTATGATTTTGTATTAAATGTTTGAAATCTGAAGAGAGGGAGAGTAAAGAATGAGGTTCAATTGTTTCTCTGTCTGAGCAAGAGGTTTCCTGCAAGGAGTGTAGTGAATTTTTCCGCAAGGCATGCGTTGACAAGAGTCCATAGATTCATCTCTGAAAACTTAGAAGAGATAACGTTATTTTCATTCTCGCAAGAGTACAAATTAAGCACAGGAGCCGTGCAAGGAGTGCATAGGTTGAGTGAAGTATCAGTGTTTGCAGACTGAGCAAAGTTGTTGAAGGACTACTACTACAGGGAGTGCGCAGAGTTGAAGGACTTCAATTCTTTGAAGTAATTGAAGGATTCCATGCAAAGTGTGCATGTGAGAGTCTTCTTTAAGACTTAGAGTTGGAGAAAGATCCAGAGGGATAGGGTCTTCGTAGTTGTTGTAGAAAATCACAGAAGGTTGGTGCCTTGAAGTGTGAAAAGGAGGCAAAGCGACGTTGTTGCAGGAAGGAGAAATTTTGTGGAAGAACACTGTGTTCATTTCATAGAAATCATCAAGGGAGCTTTGGACAGTCGGAATTCTCTGAGGGGAATTCACGAGGTTCCGAAAGATGTCAGATATCATAGTGGAAGAAGAAGGTTATGGTGTGTGTTTTCTAAGTGTAGATCTCAGGAGAATAGAGCCGTAGGATCTGGGCCAACAGGGTCGTCATATCACTCACATATTTTTCATCTCGGGGTTTCAGGAGGTGAAGGGTCGAAACCTTCGCCTCAAGACTCGCGAGAGAGAGAAAGGCGAAGTAGAGAAGCCATGAGAAAATCACAACCATCCATTAGGAGGAGGACAGGTGGCAGACATCTATGGATCTCACGATCTTGAAGGTTCGTAGGGTGAGAGCCCAAGGATTGAGTGCTCCAAGTCGCGAGAAGCAAAGTCATGAAGTAATGTAAGCCATCCATCAGAGGAGGATAGTTGGTAGAGATTAAAGGATCTTGCAAACTCGGAGGTTCATAGGGTGAGAGCCCAAGGATTGATTGCTCCAAGTCGCGAGAAGAAAAGTCGTGAAGTAATCTATGCCATCCATTGAAGGAGGATAGGTGGCAGAGATCAGAGGATCTTGCAAACTCGGAGGTTCACCGAGTGAGAGCCCAAAATTTGGGTGCTCGAAGTTGCAAGAAGTGAAGCTGTGAAGTGTCGAGGTTGCACCTAAGAGACACGTGGTAGAACCACACAGTGGGCCCAGGAAGTGGACCGTAAGACACACGTCAGAAATTTAGAGGAGTCAACACCCCGTTGACCTCTCACATCTCAGGGACTCGGTAGAAAAGGGAACGAAGGTTGGACTTTTGAAGTCACGAAGGTGTGAGAGGAAAAAGTTGATAGTGCTTAGCCTAGCTGGTGGTCGCGCAAGGAGGGTGATGAAAAAGGAAGAGTTGTACCCATTTCGCGATCTCGGTTATAGCGGGATCGCAGAGGAAGATTCGAAGGTCATGACTCATGAACTTGCGAGATTGCGAACTGCAAGAAAGAACCTATGGACCGATTAGAAAGGGGATTCCAGAAGAGAATCTGAAAGAGATGATTTGGCTTGAAGGGCATATAGAACGATCCTGTGAGTGGATATCGGTCTCGAGGGTCGATAGGTCCTGTGTCAGTTGTGGTATCAGAGAACAAAAAAATTTCTTTTCTTTCTGTAGCAGGGAAAAGGAAGATTCACCATGTCGTTGAGAAGAAGAGACAAACAAACACTCGATCTACCAGAGGATAGGGAAATGCCAAGAAGAAGGGGTAGGCAGATGTCGGATCCAGCCATGGAGAGAGAGATGTGTCACCTACGTGCTAGAATTGAGGACATGGAGATAACACAGAGGCGCACAGCCGGTGCTAGGGATCTTAGTGATTTCGAAAGTGAAAATGAGGTCGAACATGAAGGAGAAGATGTCACAGTAGAAGATGCAGCAAATGAATGCCTACTTAGGGTTGTTGCAAGAATGGGTGCTAAGGAAAAAATGGACATTCCAGTATATGAAGGAAACCTGGATGCCGAAGATCTTCTAGACTGGATTAGATATCTGGACACATATTTTGACTATGAAGATGTCGAGGAGGACAAAAAGGTCAAACATACTGTCACAAGATTGAAAGGACATGCAACATTGTGGTGGGATGAGCTACAAGCTGATAGACACTGCAAAGGCAAGTAGAAGATCAAGAGTTGGGATAGGATGATTGTGAAGATGAAGGTGAAATTCATTCTCAGGGATTACCAAATTACTCTGTTTCGAAGAATGCAAAATTTGAGACAGAAGCTGATGACAGTGAAGGAGTACACTGAAGAATTCTACAAGATGAACATTAGGGTAGGTCATCACGAAAGTGATGATGAAAAAGTTTCCAGGTACATGAATGGTCTGAGATACGACATTCAGGATGAGATGAGCATGATGACCATCCGAACGGTGGAAGATGCTTATCAGATGGCTCTAAAAGCTGAAGAGAAGTTGAGCCGAAAACAAGGTCAAAGAGGCCGAGGCAAAAGTCAAGGCAGAGGCAAATTAGTTGCCTAAGATAGAAATCAGAAACCCAAGGAAGACTGGAAGAAACCTCAGACTCAAACTGAGAGAGGTGGAAGTTCATAGAGAGGGCAGCAGACCGAATAGAGAGGTCAGTATGATGATGCAAACATTTTTCCTCGTACCAGAGGTAGAGGAAGAGGAAGAGGTGGAGTGGTAAAATGCTTCACATGTGGAAAGAATGGACACAAATCTTATGGATGTCTAGATAAGAAGAAAGAAGGTGGTGAAACTCACATCGCCGAAGCACAGAGGGGGAATTTTGAGGCAGAAGATGCTAAAGGCGGAAGATCGTTAATGATGCGAAAAGTTCTCTTAACGCTAGAGAAGGAGGTGGAGAATCCAGTGCAAAGAAACAGTCTTTTCTGGACTGCTTGCAAGACCAAGGATAGGGTATGTAAGGTCATTGTGGACAGTGGTATCATAGATAATCTCGTTTCTACAGAGATGGTAGAAAATATGGAGCTGGAGACTACTGAACATCCAAGCCCATACAAAGTTTCATGGCTACAAAAAGGACATCAGGTAAATGTCACTAAACATTGTTTAGTTGAATTTAAAATAGGAGGGTATAAAGATGAAATACTCTGTGATGTTATTCCCATGGATATTTGTCATCTATTTCTAGGTAGACCATGGAAATATGACAGGAATGTGATTCATGATGGGAGGAAGAACACATACACCCTAGAGAAGAATGGGAGAACTCACATGTTGTTGTCGATCAAGGACAAAGAGGTGAAACCTGAAGTAAGTAACATTGTACTTCTCATGAGTGGGAAGGAACTTCTTATAGAGGTTAAGAAGAAGGAGGAACTATAATTCATTGTGGTCAGAAAGCCTAAAATTGTTTTAACCAGTACAAGGGTAGATGATTTACCAGAAGAGGTTCAGAAACTATTGGAAGAGTTTGTTGACATAGTAGTGGACGAACTACCTCGTTCGTTGCCACCAATTAGAAGTGTGAGTCATCATACTAATCTCATACCTGGAGCCAATTTTCCAAACAAAGCAGTGTACAGATTGACGCCGCAGGAGAATGAAGAAGTCAAAAGACAAGTCCAGGATTTGTTGGACAAAGGTTTGGTCAGAGAAATCTTGAGTCCATGTGTTGTTCCGACAGTGCTCAATCCGAAGAAAGATGGAGGTTGGAGGATGTGTACTAACTCAAGGGAAATCAACAAAATAACCATCAGGTAAAGATTTTGATTGCTAAGGATGGATGATCTGATGGATTTCTTAAGTGGGGCCAATTTTTTTTCAAAAATTGATTTGAAAAGTGGATATCACCAGATTCGTATGAGAGAAGGTGATGAATGGAAGACAACCTTCAAGACTAATGAAGGGTTGTATGAATGGCTTGTCATGCTATTTGGTTTAACAAATGCTCCAAGTACTTTCATCAGGTTTATGAACGAATTCCTAAAGGAGTTCATCGAAAAATTTGTCATTGTGTATCTTGATGACATACTGATTTTTAGTAAAAAAGAGGCAGAGCATCTGAAACATTTGGCTACAGTGATGCAGAGATTACAACAAGAGAAGTTGTTGATAAATATGAAGAAATCCTCGTTGATGAAGACATAGCTCATTGATTTGGGGTTTGTTATTTCTATTGATAAGTTGAGGATGGATCCAGATAAGGTGGAGGTAATTAAGAATTGGCCATCGCCAAAGAACATCTTTGAGGTGAGAAGTTTTCACAGATTCGCTAGTTTCTACCGAAAGTTCATCAAGAATTTTAGTGGAATTAGTACACCAATGATGGACACAGTGAAGAAGAGACACAAGTATTTTCACTGGACAGAAGAGGCTGAGAAAATCTTCAATTTGTTGAAGAAGAAAATCACGGAACAATCAATTTTTGTGTTGCCGGATTTCAAAAAGACATTTCAGGTAAAATGTGATGCAAGTGGATTTGCAATAGGGGCAGTCTTGAGCCAAGAAGATAGGCCGATGTCATACTTCAACGAGAAGTTGAATGAAGTGAAAGTGAAATACTCCACATATGACAAGGAGTTCTATGCTATTATTCAGGTAGTGAAGAAGTGGAGACACTACTTAATCCCGAAGGAGTTTGTCTTATACAGTGACAATCATGCTTTGCAATTTGTGACTCAACAGGAGAAGTTGAATCAAAGACATGTTAAATGGGTTGAATACATGCAAAATTTTACTTTTGTAATTAAGCATATTTCTGGAACTGCTAACAAAGTTGTTGATGCTTTGAGTAGGAAATGTTTGTTGTTGCAGGAGTTCAGAGTCAAAACACTGGGTTTTGATGATATTAAGGGCATGTACATAAATGATCTAGATTTTAAGGAGGTGTATGAAGCGGCTGAGAATCCAATTCTCAGGGACAGAGGTCAATGGATAGAATACATGATCTAGGAAGGATTACTATTTAAGGGTAATCAACTTTGTATTCCAAAGTGCTCCATGAGGGAGAATCTGTTGAAGGAGAAACATAGTGGAGGATTGGTCGAGCATTTCGGTTATGACAAGACATTCTCAAAGCTAAACGAATCATATTTTTAGCCAGGAATGAGAGCAGACGTCAAAAAAATCGTGGACAGATGTAGAATTTGTCAGCATTCAAAAGGGAAGAGGCATAATGCAGGCTTTTATCAACCATTACCCATACCTGACAGGTCGTGGGATGCAGTCATCATGGACTTCATATTAGGGTTGCCGAGAACACAAATAGGTTTGACTTGATCTTTGTAGTGGTAGAATTTTTTTCTAAAATGGAACACTTCATACCGTGTCAAAAAACCAGTGACGCAACTCACATTGCAAATTTGTTTTTTAAAGAGGTCATTCGACTTCACGACTTACCAAGGAGCATAGTTTCAGATCGAGACACCAAGTTCATGGGACACTTTTAGAGAACCCTATGGAAAAATCTAGGAATGAACTTATCGTTCAGTTATGCTTATCATCCTCAGACGGATGGACAGACAAAAGTTGTGAACAGAAGTTTGGGAGACTTGCTAAGGAGCTTGGTGATAGAACACCACAGTCAGTGGGACAATATTCTTCCACAGGTGGAATTTGCTTATAATGATTCAATCAATAGAAGCATAGGGAAGAGTCCATTCCAGATTGTTTATGGGATGCAGCCAAGAGGATTTTCGGAGCTGAGAGATTCAGATTAGAATGAAACTAGGAGTGTTAATATAGAGGATTTCACAGAAGCGATGAAGGAACTTCATAGCCAAGTGAGGGAGAGATTGCAGAACTCGAGCCAAGAGTATAAGAGAAGAGTAGATCAAAACAGGAGACAACTTCAATTTGAGGTTGGTGATTTGATTCTGGCACATCTGAGAAAGGAAAGGTTCTCGAAGGGGACATATAACAAACTGAAGATGAATACGATCGGACCATGTAAGGTCTTGAAGAAATTTTGGCCAAATGCTTATGAGATTGAATTACCCGATGGGATCGGAATTTATCCGATATTCAATGTCTCAAATTTTTACCCATACAAAGCTAAGGAAGCAGGAACAAGTGATGAACAACCAGACGTTCAGTGGACTAAACAGATGCCATTTGCAGAGAATCCACAGATGAAAAGCATACTAGAAAAAAGGGTTAGCAAGAGGACCAAGTGAAAAGAATACTTTGAATACTTGGTCAAGTGGAAGAGACATCCAGTTGAAGATGCCAGCTGGGAGAACGAAGTAGAGATTCAAAAGCATGGATAGACCGTGTGAGAGCTCATGGATAGGAGCCCATGAAAATTTTCAAGCGAGGGAGTATGATGCAGGAGCATTGCCAACATCAAGCAAGTGTGGGCAACACCAACACATTTTGGCATGTGATAAATTATTTGAATGTTTTTGAAGTGGATATGCCAGACTTAAATGAGATAGTTAAAGAGAGGCGTACTTCTTGATTTGTAAACAGACCTTGAGCATCCTTCTCTCATCTGTATTAGGTGAAGGCATTTATGTTAATGAATGTAAGCAGGTAGAATCGAATTCCTAGATTAGACAGTTTTAGGAGCGAAGAGGGAAACAGGATATAGACACCCTCACTTGTATCATTTTAATAATAAGCAGCATTATGAGAAGAGAGCATAGGAGAGTAGAAGCAGAGAACTGTGTAGAGTTAACCGCATGTACAGAGGTTCTAGATTTATACAAAAATTTTTAGTTCAGACTCATGGTGTCCAATTTCTTCTGTGTTCTATATGTTGATTGATGTTTTCTTGGTTACTCCCTGTTATGAATTTTCTTTGATGCACGAATGTATGATTTCATATTAAATGTCTGAAATATGAAGAGAGGGAGAGTAAAGAATGAGTTTCAATTGTTTCTCTATCTGAGCAAGAGGTTTCCTACAAGGAGTGCAGTGAAGTTGTCCACAAGGCCTGCGTTGACAAGAGTCCAGAGTTTCATCTCTAAAAGATAAGAAGAGATAATGTTATTTTCATTCTTGCAGTAGTACAAATTAAGCATAGGAGCCATGCAAGGAGTGCACAAGTTTAGTGAAGTCTCAGTGTTTGCAGACTAATCGAAGTTGTTGAAGGACTACTGCTGCAGGGAGTGTGCAGGGTTGAAGGACTTCAATTCTTTGAAGTAATTGCAGGATTCACCACAAAGCTTGCATGTGGGAGTCTTCTTTAAGACTCAGAGTTGGAGAAATATCAGGAGGGATAGGGTCTTCTCAATTGTCGTAGAAAAGCACAGAAGGTTGGTGCCTTGACGTGTTGAAAAGGAGGCACAACCACGTTGTTGCATCAAGGAGGAATTTCATGGAAGAACATTGTGTTCATCTCGTAGAAATCATCAAGGGAGCTTTGGATGGTTAGAATTCTCTGAGGGGAATTCAAGAGGTTTTGGAAGCCGTCAGATCTCACAGAGGAGAAAGAAGGTTATGGTGCTTGTTTTCTAAGTGTAAATATCAGGAGAATAGAGCCATAGGATCTGGGCCAACAGTGCCTTCATATCACTCACATATTTCGCATCTCAGGGTTTCGGGAGGTGAAGGGTCGAAAAATTCACATCAAGACTTGCGAGAGCACGGAAGGATAAGTAGCGAAGCCACAAGAAAATCACAACTATTCGTTAGGAGAAGGATAGGTGGCAGAGATCTATGGATCTCGTGAACTCGGAGGTTCACGAGGTGAAAGACCAAGGATTGAGCACTCCAAGTCATGAGAAGTGAAGTCGCGAAGTAATCTAAGTCATCCATCGGACAGGTGGTAGAGATCAGAGGATCTTGCGAACTTGGAGGTTCATAGGGTGAGAACCCAAGGATTGAGTGCTCCAAGTCGCGAGAAGCGAAGTCACGAAGTACTCTAAGCCGTCCATTGGAGGAGGACAGGTGGCAGAGATCAGAGGATCTCATGAACTCGGAGGTTCGCCGAGTGAGAGCCCAAAATTTTGGTGCTCGAAGTTGCAAGAAGTGAAGCCACGAAGTGCCGAGGTTGCACCTAAGAGACACATGGCAGAACCACATGGTGGGCCTGGGAAGTGGATCAGCAGACACATGTCAGACATTCATAGGAGTCAAAACTGCGTTGAACTCTCATGTCTCAGGGACTCGGGAGAAAAGGGAACGAAGGTTGGACCTTTGAACTCATGAAGGTGCGAGAGGCCAAAGGTGCTAGTGCTTATCCTAGTCGGCGCTCATGCAAAGAGGGCGCTGACAAAGGGAGATTTGTACCCATTTCATGATCTTAGTTATCATGGGATTTTAGAGGAAGAGTCAAAGGTCATGACTCATGAACTTGTGAGATAGCGGACTATGAGAAAGAACTTGTGGACCGATTAGAAAGGGGATTCCAGAAGAGAATCTGAAAGAGCCCATCCGGCTTGAAGGCCATATAGAACGATCCTGTGAACAGATATTGGTCTTGAGGGAAGATAGGTCCCGCATTAGAATCACAAAATAATGACAATAGCCACAGACATAAACCTCAATAGAGAATATGGATAAGAAATCAGAATCAGTATAACAACGAAGAATGCACACTCAGTCTATAAGCTAAACACAAGAAACGTGGTTGGTATGTTGCCAGGTGATGAGGATAGGTTTATAACATTGAGAAAGGAAATATATGGATCGGTCTCTTTTGGAAACGATGACTCAGATAGAATCATTAGAAGATACACAGTCAAAATTGGAAACAAGGATACCAAGGAAAAATATATTCTACTAGTGGAAGATATGAATCATAATCTTCTAAGTGTAAGTCAAATATGTGACCAAGGTCACAAACTTGTGTTTGATTCACAAAAGTACAAGATATGAAAAGAAGGTTCAGGAAGATTGGTTGCAACAACTGTAAGAACTTCAAGCAACATATATTTATGAAGTGAAATTGGAAATGAAAAGTGTTGTCTAGAAAAGGAAGATGAAGTTTGTCTATGGCACAAAAGAATGGGTCACATAAATTTTCATAACCTAGTCAAATTCAACAAAAAGGAAGAAGACATAGAAATTCCCTAGATCATGAAGCCAACCAACACCTTATGCAAGGATTGTCAACAAGGAAAGAAAACAAAGACCAAATTCAAATCAAAGGAATACTCCACAACAATACCACTGGAAATTTTTCATACTGATCTAGTTGGGCCAACTAGAACAAAGGGTTTAAAAGGTGATCAATATTTTATGTTATTGGTTGATTATTATACAAGGATGACTACAATTTGTTTCTCAGGAAGAAGTCATAAGCATTCAAGAACTTCAAGGTATACAAGGAAATGGATGAAAATGAAAAATATAATGTTTGAGATATAATAATGGAGGAGAGTTTACTTCATAGGAATTTATGTATTTTTGCAGCAATAATGGAATAAAAATGCAATTCTTCGTTGCTAGGACACCTTAAAGGAATGGATTTTTTGAAAGAAATAACATGACAATATAGGAAATGGATCAAAATATGTTAATGGATTCCAATTTTATCGATGTCTTTTGGGCACATGCAATGCATACAATGTTGGAAATAGTGTCATTGATGTCAACAACTGATGTCATTCATGTGTTGTCATTGATGTCAAAAGTCATGATAAGTTGTTATGATGACAACATGAATCAATCATGATCAGTTATACAGTTGGCATTAGTGTCAAGATGGCCAATAAGGTATTTCCATGTGTAATGAAGGGTCAATGATGGAAATAGAATTCCAAACAATAAGCAGAACAACACGGTTAATCTCATGAGGAAATGTATACTGAATATCGACAAAAGAACATCACCTTAAGGATGTAGCAATTCTTGATTATTGTTCATCACGATAGGATCAACAATGTTCCTATGATCAAAGTTCAGGAGAAATTAGCGACTGACTGTCAGTGCATAAAAGAATGCACAAACATTTATTAAAGCTCAGGAGAGTTAGTGAATGAATATCATCAACAATATTCCTATGATTAAAGCTCAGGAGAGTTAATGAATGAAGAGCATAGGAAAAGGAGAGAATTCTTAGCAGCCATCCAATTAAGAATTGATGATGTTGATTGTCTCATATAATGGACATCGATCATATGAGTGACTGTGGGCTTAAGGACCATTGGAGGATTGTGATCGTCGGATCTGCAAGCAAGATCAACGACAGGGATGAATTGCGGAGAGTGAAAGAATAATTAAACAAATTGCTAGTTCTAACCCTATAATTGGTCTATATCATTAGATCTCATAGACTCTGATATTGACAACTATGGTTGATCCAACAAGAGATCGGTTTAATTCATATTAATTCGTGATCGTCGGATGCACAATCGCCAGAGAAAAAACAATGATATATTTCAGATATCGAAAGGATAAATAAATCTCACGCTAATTCCAATCCCGCAATTAGTCAAGACCATTTGATCCTATAGCTTCGAAGATCGATGATTGTGGTTAACTCACCAACAACGCACAACTTCAAATTGCAAAATTTGGGTGACGAGTTAAACCACTCGCAAGTTGTGGTTCCGCAATACACATCGATCGTTGATTGTCACTTGAAAATAGATCTATGGTTGGAATCAGTTCCACTACCAACGAGTTGTCTCGATTATAGAACCTAACGATAGTCTTAAAAGTCATGCTGGTTGAGGACCCCGCAACCATCCTTGATCATTGATCTATTTCGATAGTCTTATCAACCGTTGGATCATTTAAAAGTGGAAAGGTAGGATAAGCGAGGTTAAAGGGCTGATATTTGAAATTCCTGAAATGCGAATTTCCATCAGTCATTGGATCATTCTAAATGGAAGGACAGGATAAGCTAGCAAAGTTGCATTGTAGAAAGATCGAGTCGTCGATCTAATATCCTGATCAACGAACAACATTTTTTTTAGGTATAAAGATGCGAGGAGGATAAGCTATGGGAAAATATCACTTCAGACTTTAGTTTGAGATTTCAAAAACCCAAAGCCCGGAAATCCGAAATGAATACGAACCATCATATTTGGAGGACATAGGATGACCATTGGATGGGGCTTGTTGGTCAACAAACCACGTCGGCAAGGACACGTGGTAGACCACCTTAGAAGACCATGTCAAAAGACCATGTCTACAAGGACATGTGGCAGTCCATGTTAGCTGACCATGTCTACAAGGACATGTGGCAGACCATGTCAATAGACCACAACAACAAAGGACATGTGGCAGACCATATCAACAGACCATGTCAGCAAATACACATGGCATAATCAGATGATGACAAGTGTAAAGAGAAAATTGGCTCGTGCCATGTCAACAAGTGACGTAAGTGAGTTATGTCACTCTGAGAGAATTCCTTTGGGAGTTTCACCACCAAGAAATGTCAAAAGTCCCAAAGTCCCTAAGGACGAAGGTCCAAAGTCACTCTGAGTTTTTGATCTGAGATACCCTTCAGATACTATCGTGACTGTTAAATCAAGGAGATGAAAATGTGACACATAAGGAGATCCACGTCTTCAAGACTACGTCAGCAAGGACACATGGAATAGTCATTGAATGACAAGTATCAAGATGAATCAACATTCCAGGTACATGAAAATCACGAATCAGAGTGACATGTTAAAGATACTCAGCTCGTGGCAAGTCAACAAGTGACATAAGAAAGTTACGTCACTCTAGGAGTTTTTCTTCGGGAGTTTTACCACCAACACTTGCCCAAAGTCTCGAAGTCTTGAATGTCAAAGTCCCAAAGTGGACACGAGATGTTCGATCTAAATATCACTTCGGGAGCATTCTCGTTCATTGATATACTATAGTGGAAGGATAGTGTAAGTGAAAGTATTAACATAAAACAAGCGATCTCCATCACTTGTGACTTACTCAGCAGGTGATTACTCTGGAGGAAAGAAGGGGTTGAGATTTGAAATCTCCAAAGTTCGGAGACCCGAAGGAGATCTCGACCATCGATCTGATGTTGGGTGTACTCTCAACTATCAATCAAAACATAGTGGAAGGATAGCGTAAGTATAAAAGATGAAGTCGCAAAGTAAATGGTGGCCATCCATGTCATTGCTTGATTAAGTTCTGGCCGTTGGATTAAGTAATGAAGTATAGGTCCAAGGATCATACATGACCATTGATCTGGTTCCGTGATATAAATGTGAACCATCCATTCTATTCGGCGATATCGTATTCGAGAGATTTGAAAGTTCTGAATTCATGAAGACCCAAAGGGCGAAGTCTCAAAGTTACGACAGTCATCCATTTCAGAAGATTGAATCATGACCGTTGAATTGAAAAGAGCTCAAGTGCTCTTTTGGTTTAGCGCCTAGTCACCGTCATTGATCATATGAAATAAGAAATAAAGGCAAAAAGTAAGTTAATACAACTCTTAAATAGATAAGCTCTTGGTTCTATACTTGTGATCATATGGTTTGAAGGAAGCGCCTCATACAGGTTTCATTTGATAGTGAGTTACACCAGAATAATATAGAGAAATTATAAGTGATCGAATATGATCTATTGGTGAACTGAGAACACAACAACAACATGACAATGATATAATGATTTGATCCATGTCTATGATCAAGTCACAAGGACAAAGAAACTGATACACAATCATGATTAAAAAAGAATTAAGTCATGAAATCATGAATAAATAATAAAAAGAAAAATGATATTAATTCAAGTTTAAAGATTATCATTTTAAATGAAAATATGCAATGGTTCAAATAATCAAAAGACACAATGCTTCAAATTCACACCAGTTGGAAGACTATATAAACAAGAAAGAATCGTGAGAAGATGTAGTTGATTTTGTTGAAGCATATACATTTATATATAATGGATTGATTGAAAGTTAATTCTATCAGGTTGGTGCCTATTTACAAGTTGGGTCTTGTATGAGGATTGGACTCCTCACATCTCAGTTGGATCTAAGATCAACAAGATGGGACTTGTTATGAGGATTGGATTCCTCATTTCTGAGTTGTATCTGAGAACTGCAAGATGGGTTTTGTAATGGAGAGTTGGGTCTCTCATAATTGTATGAAGATGATATTCAAATATTGATCTTATGTATTCATTCAATTTATTTAAATAAATAAAGTATTTATTATTTTATATATATTGTTTGAGAAAATGAAAAAAATATTTGTTGTTCAGTTAATTTGTGAAAAGTGAAAATTGTCAATAAGTTATGTGACATTGATTCACCCAACCCCGCCCCCCTCCCCCTTCAGTGTCAAGTACCCATTTCAAAAATTGGTATCAGAGAGAGTTCCTTCATCATAGTTTAAACACTAAATGTAGATTCAGAAGAAATGGGTGGAAAAATTGTTATCTCCACAAATGAAGCTCCCTTATTTGATGGAACATATTATTTATAATGGAGGGAAAATATGAAAAGATATCTGAAATCAGGAGGATCTAGAGTTTGGGATTTAGTAGTAAGTAATCCCTGTAACTTAACTACTTCAAAAGCCAAATCCAAAACTACAAAGGAAGCAAAGAGAAACTATTCAGTAGCCTTTTAAAGTAATTCAGGATGGATTGTCAAACCAAGTCAAAGAAAAGATGAAGCACTACAAATCTGTCAAAGAATTCTGGTTTCAACTAGAAATTTGTTATCAGAATGAAACACAAGAAGAAGAGAAATCCTATCAAAGTGAGCATCAAGACTTATATACAAAGGATTCCTGCCAGAATAAAGAACAAAAATTAGAAGAAGAGAGTTCTTATCAGAATGAAGAAGATAAAGAAAATGAAAATTGCAATAAGATTGTAGAACATAATACAAAGAAATACATTTCTAATCAAAATGAAATACAAGATTTTATACAAATCTCAATCAGTAGTGAGGAAGACAACCTCATCAAGGAAATGCAACATACCTCAGTAATCACTAAAGAAAAATTACATAATCTTAAAACCGATGTTGTAGCTCCTATAGGAGAGATTCCTTTGGAACCAGGAAATTATATGCATATTAAAGTTCCTATGGAATCTCTTGATAGTATTGAGTACACAAACCTGTGCACTCTAGAAGAGTTAGAGAAACTCCAACATAAATATATGATACTACTACAACAGTTAGATCAATCTAACCATGAAGATCATGGACAAAATTTTCAGCTAGAAAAAGAAGAAGAGATCAAAATATTGAAAACCGAAGTTACTAATCTAATAGAAGAAATGGAAGAATTAAAGAAACATGACAGTAAAAGAAAAGAAGTACTAAAAGAATTAGAAGAATTAGTTAACAGTAAACACACTCAACTTGAGGAAATTAAAGAAAGTAAAGAATACCTAAAGATCTAGTTAAAAAGGAAGGAAAATTCAAACCACATGTTGGAATTGGAAATCATCAATTTCAAAAAGATAAATAAAAGTACTAATGCAGATCTAATGACTCAAATTGAAGAATCTAAGAAAAAGGAAGAAGCCCAAAAGATTCAAATAACTAAAAAGGAAGAATCATGCTAAATGTTTAAAAGAGAAGCCATCAAACTCAAAAGGATTCATATAGAATACAAGGAATAAATCAAAAGATTGAAAACTAAAGTTTTTGATCTAACAAAAGATATGGAAGAATTGAGGAAATATGAAAAAACTGTGAAATGAAAAGGATTCTTGGATGAGACATAAGAAATAGACATCAATCTAAAAACTCAACTTGAACATGCCAAAGAAGTGGAAGAAGCCCTAAAAATTCAACTGACTAAAAAGGAAGAATTATGTCACATATTGAATTTTGAAATAGTCAATCTCAAAAAGATGAATGACAAGACAAATAAGTTTGTCAATTTCTAGAATAGCTCAACTACCCTAGATAATATTTGGAAGAGACAAAGATCAGTTGATGACAAAACTGGTCTTGGATACAATAAAAAAGAAGACAATGACAAATGGAGCACCATTTACAAAAATGAGAAAGGATCATCCTTCTTAAAAGGAAAAGGTGCAAGTACAAAGCAATTACAGGTCATGAACTTTGTTAAGGAAGACAACTATAGAAGTAAAAAGGAATAAGAAAATCAAATGACAGATCCTTCAAGCCAAAATAAATCCAAGAAAGGAAACATATACAATGGCTATTGTTTTTCTTGTCATAGCTTTGTACATAAATCAATGGACTGCAAGAAACTAGAGGTAGGATATTCAAGAAAATCCAAAAACCCAATTAGTTGTTGGATATGTAATCTTTTTGGGCATACAACAAAATTTTGTCATACAATGAGATGTTACAACTGTGATAGGTATGGTCACAAATCCCAAAAATGCAAGAATACAAAAATTCAATATTTAAATAAGTCATTCAAGTCAATGACAAATCCCAATAAAAGTTGGAAGAAGAAAAGGGATGACAAATCTCCAAAAACACAATTAGAAAGAGAAGATCCAAAAAGCAAAATATCTCACAGAAAGATATGGAGAAGAAAATATGAAGGAGAAAGCAACAAAGATGTTATTACAACTGAAAAATGAAGAAACTGATAATAAGAACATGATGGGTAAAAGTCCTAATAAAGAATGTGAAATTCAATATGAGATAAATCAATCTCAAGAAAAGAAAGTACCTATAGAAGAATATGGGACAATATCAAATTTTGATGATGTCATAAGTTGTTAGCAAAAGAAGTTTAAAATTGGTTTTTACAAAACCAAAGGATTATGTCAAGGAGTTTCTAAATTAAAATATGGGTAATCTTGACTATCTATAAAATGGTCAAAAGAAAAATCATTGGTAGGGTTAAATGTAGAATACAAGAAGAAGAAAAAATAAATGTAGGAGAGAGGTTTAAGGAGTATCATTCAACAAAGATCAATTGATAACAAAATTGGTATAATTCCTCAATTGATATTCCTGTGAAATATCAAAAACGAATAAGAAGCAGATCTAAAATATCATTAAGATTCATACTCTTGTTCTATTTTGACAAAGGAAAGACAGTAAAAACACAGGAGGAGCAATTTGATTATTGAATAAGAAAGCAATTAGATTAACTTTTGAAAAATACTTGATCACTACAAAATTTGTATCAATAAGAATACTTATTTAAAACAAAAAAAATCCCAATAAACTGAGATGAGAAGTTAGTAAATTAACAGGGGAAGAGACCTTGTCAAGAAGAACTACTCTTTTAGAAACAAAGAGGGAGAGTTATCAAAAGTATAGAGAGAACATATTGACGGGGGGAATCATTCAGTTATGGTAGACAGAACATGATTCCAAGGGGAATTACCCAAGTTCATATTTTGGTCAACAAAGTGTAGAAAAACAGAGGTTGATCATAAGAGGAGAAACCATTTGCCATTGATGTCAAAGGGGGATAGTAACTTTAGAGGAGAGAAGAATCATCACAGGGGGAGTCTGTGTATGAAGTTAATGTGTTGCCCTCAATGAAAAAGGGGGATATTGGTGGACATAGTTTCATTGATGTATTGTCATTGATATCAATAGTCGATGTCATTCATGTGTTGTCATTGATGTCAATAGTCATGATAAGTTGTTATTATGGCAAAATGAATCAGTCATGATCAGTTATACCATTGGTATTAGTGTCAATATGGCCAATACGTTATTTCCATGTGTAATGAAGGGTCAATGATGGAAAGAGAATGCCAACCAATAAGCAAAGAAGCAAGGTTAATCTTAGGAGGAATAGTATACTAAAGATTGACAAAAGAACATCACCTTAAGGCTGTAGCAATTCGTGATTATTGTTCATCATGATAGGATCAACAATGTTCCTACGATCAAAGCTCAGGAGAAATTAGTGATTGAATATCAGTGCATAAAACAATGCACAAACAATTATTAAATCTCAGGAGAGTTAGAGAATGAAGAGAATCAACAATATTCCTATGATTAAAGATCAAGAGAGTTAGCAAATGAAGAGCACAAGAATAGGAGAGAAGGCTCAACAACCGTTCGATTAGAATTGATGGTGTTGATCGTCTCATATAATGGACATCAGTCATATGAGTGACCATGGGCTTGAGGACCATTGGAGGGTCATGACTGTTGGGCTCGAGATATGATCGATTTTATGACAGTTATTAAACACTTTTGCCAAATGTACATATGTGTTTTTCATGTTTTGGAAGGGTTTTTTGAAGAATTTTATGCTAAAACGGTATGATCTACACCATGTATGTAAGATTCTTGTTTAATGTTGATATTCAGTATAATTCATCATGTTTTTATGCTCCCAAGGATATGATTCACGTTTTTTAGTGTTACAGGGAAAAAACACATCACGTTTCTTCTTCTGGCACTTTGTTCGACACTCCTTCCAGTATTCGATCCGGTACCCAGTCCGACACTTTGTCCAACACTGCGTCTTACACAAAAATGTTGGGTGATATGGCAGTTATGGTATTGGTGGCCAATGGTGGGAGCATCACGAACATGGGTTTTTCTCATGCTTTCCCCCTCCTTCTACTGAACTCCCGACAACTTATTTTTGGTTGTTAAACAAGGCGATTATTGGCCCGCTCCGTTTCAGCAGTTAGGGCACCATTAATGTAATTTGTCGAATTTAGAAGTGGTTCAACCCTCCTGTGGTCGACCACTTGGTTTGTAAACATTATAAATACCACGGTGGTGGACAGATAATTGTTCAGGAAGTAGAAGAACCAGTGTGATAGGAAAAACACAATTTTACTCTTTTTGCCATTTTTCATTCCCAGATTATATAAAAACTGCATTTTTGAGTTTTTATGGTGAAATCGAATTGCTGATTTCATGGTGTGCTTTTAGGAAGTGACCACGACTTGCTGGGGGGCTCACCAACAGTCTGGTAGTTGTTCTTTATGTTGTTTATGCATTTTATAGTTTAGTTCTTCTCTTTATTTCCTGTACATGCATTATCATTTTGTTAATTAGTTTGTTGTTGTAGTTTAATTTCTTTAACTCTCTTTTGCATGTTAGTATGAAGGATTTTGTTAGCATGCATTGATATTGTAGTTAGGAATGAATTTGCAAATTCCTAAACTAACCTTGTGTGCAATTAGATGTTAGATTGTATCTTATTTATGTTATTAGAATTAAATTTAAAACAGTGTTTGAAATAGAATAGAACAGAGTTATTTGAGTTGTCATAGATTAGAAGATATAGTTTCTTGCTTTCATAATTTAGAAAATATTTTTATTGCTGCTGTAGGATAAATAGTCTTTTTCTTTGGTAGATTAAAGAGTATATTTCTTATCATAGATTGAAGGTTAGTGGTTAATCTTTCTTGCTTTTAGTTAAATAGATTTCCTTTTATGAATTAGAAATAGTTTTGAAGTTTGAATTAAGAATATAGTCCACTTGCCTCTTAGGCTAGATAGTTGTTCAATGAGAAGTTTTTATTAGATTACTTGCAGTAGAAGTTGTCTTAGAGTAGTTAGTTGTTTATTTGCTTTAATAGGTTAGCTAGTTGTTTTTCTTACTTGTTTACTTGCTTTAATAGGTTAGCTAGTTGTTTTGCATACTTGTTTACTTGCTTTAATAGAATAGTTTTTGTCTTGTTTATTTACTTGCTTTCATAGGGTAGTTTCTCATTGAATTTAGGTTGGAATGTTAAAGTAGTTTGATTTTGTTATTTGCTTATTGTTATGCTTAATAGTTGTTTTTTCTTATTGTTATGAACTAGTTTTCTTTACATAGGGTTTTTACTTTCTTTCTTAGAACTATCCATCGATCCTTGGTCCAAAAGTACTTAGGTTACATAGTTTAAAGTTTCTTAATAAGGTTTGCTCATTAGATAGCTTTGCTTGAGTAGATTAGCCTTAGATAGCCACTTCCTTACTTAGACTAAACTACTACCAGCCCTTCTACCTTTGGCATATATTTTGATACAACTCTAAGTTTACTTACCCCAGGTTGACAATTTAATTAAGGGTTTTTAGTGTGTTTTTAGTGCATATACAACACCCATCAATGATCATTGGATCTGCAAGCCAGATCAATGACAGGGATGAATTGAGGAGAGCAAAAGAAGAATTAAACAACTCGATAGTTCTAAACCCACAATTGGTCTAGATCGTCAGATTTCATAGACTCCGATATCAACAACTGTGTTTGATCCAACAAGTGATCAATATAAGTTAGATTAATTCATGACCGTTGGATGCACAATCTCCAGATCAATGATAGGGATAAAGTAACACACCCACTACGAAAATAAAAAAAATTCGGCCTTTTTCATCTTTTCTCTGATGAATAGAATTCCCGAATCCCTATGTGTTAAGGTCCTAACCCGCACATAGGTAGATCAATGTATTCAGATGTAATAAAGGTCAATATTAATAAGACCTTTCAATAAAATAGAATAAGGTGGATGTAAGAAGACCTAATAGAAGCTTCCGCTTCTAAAAGGATCTTCCT
>ML792321.1:663217-700006 GCA_009831015.1 Picea engelmannii | reverse complement strand
ATAAAACTATTTACAATCATGGACCTTTTAACTAAGGTCCATTCAAATCAGACATTCACATCTTTGAGTTTGCCATAGTTCTTGGCCAGCATAAATATTTTTATAGAATGGGGGAAACAGGGTGTTACAATTCCCTCCCCGTTAAAGGAACATCGTCCTCGATGTTCTATATATCATCATGACATGTATGTACAGAGGTAAACAAAATTGGATATGCCTATTTCATGGCATCCTCCATTTCCCATGTAGCCTCATTTGGGCCAAAATGTTTCCACTGCACCTTGACCTGTGCAATGGTTTGGTTCCGAATCAGGGTTTTCTTTCTGTCCAGTATGCATTGAGGTTCTGGTAGAAATTCTCCCTCCGGTTCCACCTGGATCACAGACCAGTCAATTATATGATTAGAATCATGTATATATTTCTTCAATAATGAAACATGGAAAACATTATGTGCTTTTACTATGGGAGGAAGTGCTAGCCTATAGGCTAAAGGTACCACTCTATCTAGAACCTCAAAGGGTCCATAATATTGAGGTGCCAACTTGGCACAAGCTCCCATTCTCATAGAACTCTTCCTGGGCCTAACTCTGAGATACACATGGTCTCCCGTCTTGAACTCTCTTGGAGTTCTCTTTTGGTCGGCGTAAGTTTTCTATCAATTCTGTGCGACCTTCAAGTTTTGTTTTATCTGAGTCACTTGTTGTTCCATTTCTTTCAACATGTTGGGTCCAAAAGAGATTTTGTTTATGGGATTACTCCAACTGATAGGAGTGTTTCATGACCTACCATATAGGACTTCGAAGGGGCTCATCTTTAAGGATTCTTGGTAGTCGTTGTTGTAGGTGAATTCCACCAGTGGCAGGTAATCTTCCCACTTCTTGGGTTGATGCATTACATGCATTCTTAGCATGTCTTCTAGTATTTGGTTCACTCTTTCTGTTTGTCCATTGAATTGAGGGTGATAGATGGTGCTAAACAAGAACTTGGTATCTAAACCAACCATCAGTGACTTCCAAAAGTTAGAAGTAAATTTTGTGTCTCTGTCAGACACGATCTCTTTCGGCATACCATGTAGTCTGAATATCTCCTTCATGAATACCTGAGCATGTCTATTTCCTTGCAAGTTGACTTGACAGGGATAAAGTGAGTGGACTTGCTCAATTTATCCACCACTACCATGATGGCATCATTTTGTTTGGTTGAGGTTGGTAATCCGTTGATGAAATCCATGGCTATGGTTTCCCATTTCCATTCCGGGATTGGTAGAGGTTGCAATAATCCTACTGGGTGTTGGTGTTCTACTTTTACCTGTTGTCATTCTATGCATTTGGGTAGTTATGCAACTATGTCTTTCTTCAATCCAGGCCAATAGAATTGTTTGCTTGTGGCTGTGATCATTTTCTGGTATCCTGGATGACCAGAATAGGGTCTTTTATGTAGTTCATCTAGTATGAACCTCTTCAAGTCATCACAATCTAGGATATACAATCTGCTTTAGTAAGTGAGCATACCTCCTTCCATCATCTAGTAGCCTCCATACTTTATCCCTGTGGGTTCTCGCTGCAGGTATGAGGTCACAGTCTAGAAAAATGTATCTGTCTCTTGTCCATTTCTGACTCTTTCCTTGACATTCATCTTACAAGTGCTCATTGCTACCAGGTGAATTGTTTTTATACTTATACTAATGGAATCGACCACCCTATTTTCCTTTCATTTAATGTGTTTGATTTTGAAATCAAACTCGCTAAGGAGGGCCATCCACCTAGCTTGTCTATCATTGAGATTTGGTTGGTCAAACAAATATCACAATCCACAATGATCTGTCATAAGTACAAACTTTCTTCTTAGGAGGTAATGCCTCCACATTTTCAAGGCATGCACTATGGTAGATAGTTCTAGATCATGGGTTACATAGTTGACTTCGTGCTCATTCAATATTCGGGATTCATAGTAGACCACACTTCCTCATTGCATAAGGACTCCTCCGAGCCCTTCCTTACAGGCATCTGTGCACATGAGGAAGTCAGCTTCGGGATCTACGATCTTCAACACGGGTGCATGGGTTAGTAGATGTTTCAGGGTTTGAGATCTTTCTTCACATTTTGGTGTCCATGTGAATTTTGTCCCCTTCTTCTGGAGGGCAGTGATTAGAAAACCAATATTGGAGAATCCTTTTATAAATTTCCTATAGTAACCTGCTAATCCCATAAAGGATCTGATATCTGAAACATCCTTTGGGGTAGGCCATTCCATGATAGACCTAATTTTGTCAGGGTCTACCGCTACTCCTTCTTCGAATAGAAGATGGCCTAAGTAATGTATTTTCTTCTGGAGGAATTCACATTTGTTGAATTTGGCATAGAGCTGATGTTCTCTTAGCACTTGCAGCACGAACCTAAGATGATCTTCATGCTCTTCTCTATTCTTGGAGTAAATTAATATATCGTCAATAAAAATCAGCACAAATTTGTCTAGGAATTTGCTAAGTACATTGTTCATCAAGCACATGAAAGTGGCAGGGGAATTGGTTAACCCAAATGGCACTACCACAAACTCATAGTGACCATACCTCGTCTGAAAGGAAGTTTTATGGATGTCTTCACCCTTAATTCGGACTTAATGGTATCCTAACCTCAAGTCAATCTTTGAGAAAATAGATGCACCCCCCAATTGATCGAATAGGTCATTGATCCTGGGCCAGGGGTACTTGTTCTTTATGGATACCTTATTAATTTGTCTATAATCTATACACAGTCTAAGGGTACCATCCTTATTTTTCACAAACATGACTGGTGCTCCCCATGGAGACACATTGGGCAAGATATAGCCCTTATCCATCATTTCTCTTAATTGCAATTTGAGTTCAACTAACTCAGGTGTGCTCATCAAGTAGGGTTTCCTAGACACCGACACCACTCCCGGTGCAAGTTCTATCAAGAAGTCTATGTATCTTCTCAGAGGTAGACCCAGTACCTCTTTCGGAAACACATCTATGTATTCTCTCAGGGTAGGGTGGTCTTCGAGGCTTGGTTTGTCATCTTCAATATTTTTCAACACCTGTATTGCATATAGGGGACATCCTTTTCGACAATAATTTCTCATTTGCAGAGCTGATATTTGTCTCACAGAGATAAGTTTTCAGATCCCTTGAAGGGTTATTCTTTTCCCTTCTTTACTTACACATTCTAAGGTTTTATGGTAACAGTCCAATCTAGTTTTATGGGCAGCTAGCCAGTCCATACCAATCAATAGATCATACGATCCCAGGGGTAATATGTTAAGGGTTGCTTGCGTGGGAAATTCACCCAACATTAATTGGAAGGTTGGTATGACCTCTGCTACCCTTCTTTTGGTGCCAGTGGCTAACTGTACCAACCATGGCTTGGTAAATTTTTGCAGCTATAGTTTACACTTATTAAAATCCTTAGGGGCTATATAACTCAAATTTGAACCAGGGTCAATCAAAATAGACACTAGATGGTTGGAAATCATACCTTCTATTTCCACCACTGAAGCTTGGTGGTCAACTTGGTTATTATCCAAGGCTGCATAAATTTGTGGCACACTCATGGTCACATCATTGACGGTGGTAGCTTCCTGGATGTTGTAAATTCTCTAACTATTATATTGTCGGTATGGACAATCTCTGAATAGAGGTTCTTCTCCACAACCCCAACGTTTCGAAGGTTCTCTCTTTGGGTTATCAGTCTTTACTGGGGCAGATACAGAAAGTTTATTTCTGCTGAAGGGAAAGTTCTACTAGTGTACACTTCGGGTTGGGAAGCTCATCCTTGAGTTCTTTTTATAGTCCTTAATCTTGGGTATTTAAAACCTTTTTTCTGGAATCCCAAACTATTCTTCTGCTTCTAGCCTTCGCAAGGTTCTATTTGATGTCCAAGTTGTTCATAACAATATCTTTCTTTTCGGATAGTATCTTCTAGGGTCTTAGGTTCGTCAAATTCAATCATGTTCTGATAGTCCTTAGGTAGTCCACTGATGAATCGTCAAGAACCTTTTCCTTTTCTTCTTTTAGTTAGGGTACACACCTCATCAAATCGAGGAATCTGCTAACATATTCCTCTATGGTAATTTGCCCCAGCTTAAGTTCATAGAATTCTTTAGTCTTTTCGTCGAAATATTTTTTTGACATATACTTCTTCCTGAAGTATTTCTCAAACTATTCCCAATATAGGCCTTCTTCGTGAATCCCTTTTACATTCTTAAGGTCCTCCCACCAAATGGAAGTCTTTCCATTCAAGTTGAAGGTGGCTACTTGGGCTTTCAAGTTTTCTGAGAGGTCATGGACTCTGAAATACTTCTTTAGTCCAAGTAGCCAGGCCTCTGCTTCCTCTCCTTTCTTTATTTCACCGTCAAAGGAGGGTGGTTTTTCCGTCCTAAATTCTTCAAAGTTATGATCCTTGGAAATCTTTCACTTCTTCTGTCTTCTTCGAGAATAAGAACTAGTTCTACTGCTAGAAGAGCCCTCTGAACCGCCAGCTTCCTTCCCAGAGGAATCGTCTGTTGCTTGTCCTTTACCTTTGGGATGGACCTTTTTCGAGGTGCTCCTCTCAGTGTGATCACTGATATGACCATGTTTTTGTACCTCAGGTTCATGCTGCATTTGTCTTTGTAGGTCGGATAAGATCTGTAGTAAAATTGCATTAATTTTTGTTTGCTTCTCTTGTTCTTTCATCATCCTCTCATTTTCAGCCTTGTAGCTTTGTAATTTGACCATGAGACTCCTCACAATATCAGCTAGATCAAGAGGGGTCCCTACTGCCCTCCTTTCGTCAGACTCTTCGTCTCTATTGTGGGAGACTTCCCCCACCTCTTGGTGAGTCACCATTCTATACGTTGATAATTTCCCCCGCGGTTGATATTTTGCTTGTGTGAAAAAGGAAAAATGTTGGTTGTTAGTTAATGTTCATATTTATTTATAACCAGTACATAATACATATTTTTCTCATGCACACACACAATAGGAGTTTTCATTCTTAACTCCGACTTTTTAATTGAGGGGGGTCAAGATAAGGAGTTACTCCTTTTAATAGTACTTTGGATAGAGTCTCTGCACAACCCATTCATGATACCAAGTAGGCCAAGTGTTGTAACCATGCTCTGATACCAATTTGTAACACACCCACTACAGAAATAAAAAAAAATCGGCCTTTTTCATCTTTTCTCCGATGAAAAAAATTCTCAAATCCCTACGGGACCTGATACAGACCCTGCCATCCCTTATTCATATTCATATGATCGGTGGCTATGACCATAGCCCTTATCAGAGAGGTGCTCATCGGCTTCTGCAATTCGGGAAACCGTGTTACATGTATTTCCTTTTTTTTTTTTTTTTCTTGTCTCTTGAAGTGTCGAAATCCGAAAGGGAACAATAGTTTGTCCTAACTAGAAATTGCCTCGGATTTAAAATATGGCACTCCACTTTTGGGGGTTTACTCCATCGGGATTTCAAGATATGCGATGACATGAGGTCTCGCATCTGGGTTTTCCGGGAGCCGAAACTCTGAAAACGCCAAGCTCTAACATAATTCACTATTTCGGGGTTTCCTCCATCGGGATTTTGGGATGTGCGATGACAGGAGGTCTCGCACTTGGGTTTCTCTGGATCCGAAACTCCAAAAACGCCAAGCTCTAACATGCTTCACTTATTTCAGGAATTCATCCATTAGGATTTCACGAGTTGGGGGTTTCAAGACTGGAGAACATGTGAGGCCCTCACTTAGGTACCCCAGGTATCGAAATACCAAAATATGATAATTTTTCCACACTCTATATTTCAGGATATCGCAAGTCAGGATTTTGGGACTTGCGAGTGCAAGGTATTTTACCCATAGGTGTCCCAAGTACCGAAACACCGAAACATCACAACTCATCCATGCAAGTTATTTTTGGGGTTTCGCTAATCAATATTTCGGGACTGGTGAGTACAAGGAAATACTTACTTGGGTGTTTCAGGTTCCAAAAGACCAAAAAGACCTATCTCATCCATACACTTTCATTTCGAGTTTTCGTGAATCAGGGTTTTACGATATGCGAGGACAGGAGGATTTCGCATCCGGGTCTCCCGGAAGCTGAAACTCCGAAACGCTTACCGGTAGCCACGTGTACTCTATAGATGGACAGTACAGGCACTTATCATGGGTCTTGGGATCGACGATCCCGATTTCTTCATTACATGTGAAGGTTAAAAAGGGGTCGAGACATTAACACCTGCATTCCTTCATAAAATTTAATAGTCATAACAGACCTTATATCTTCTGAAAGGATCTCATTCATGAATTTAGCAAGAGGAAGGGTAACTTGGGTACCAAACCACTGAAAGGTCCTAACTCAACCACACACTGTCATTTCAGGATTTCGTGGGCCGGGCTTTCGGGACTCACGAGTACAAGAAAACTCACACCTAGATACTCCGGGTGTCGAAACTCCGAAAACCCTTAATTTTCCCCCACGATAATATTTTGGGATTTCACAAGTCGGGGTCTCGAAACTTGCGAGTGTAAGGGAACTCACCCTTGGGTATTTCGGGTATCGAAATGCCAAAATGTTGAGGTCTACAAGGGCCATTCTCTCTCGTGCAATATTTTAAGACTTAAACTATAACATCCTCCTTCAGGTCCTCAGGTAATTTACACCAGGTTTTGAAGATCAGACTGGAAGGTCTTCTCGAAGGTAAGGGAGCAGTCTTGAAAGGGTGCCTTCATGGGGAAATCTATCCAAGGCATCAGGTAGGACAAACACAGGAACAAATCTCCCAAGAGTAGACTTGAAAATCTGTTTTAGTTCCTCATATATATATATATATATATATATATATATTAACATAAGCCATACGTGGTCTTTCCAATAAAAACATACAACCATCTTTTCTTATCAAAACACCATGCAGATAGTCTTACACTGAAACCTTTCATAATTGCACAGACTATGAACATACATGTTAGCATATAAATTTCAAGATACAAGATATAACACTTATCAAAAAAACACCAGGTGATGAAACTACTGAGAGGGATGCTCGTTTCCACCCAACCATAGTCTCAGTGACTCCCAACAGATTTACCACTAGCCACCCCTGAGCTAGACCATGATGCTGGAGACTCTCTGTCTCTGTTCTTCAATGATCAAGAATGAAGGTTACTCTCCTTCTTCTCTGCTATCGCTCAGTCTATATTGTGTTCCATAGTTCTTTTGATCTCTTTTCTTGTGATCTTTCCCTCGCGCCCTCTCCCACACCTTTTACCTTCCTTTTCTTTCTCGACAAGGTTTCATGTGGCACGAATTCCCCCATGGTGGTTAGGTCTGAGGCCTCCACAGATGGGCGGTTCACCCCCATACCTCATTAACTCATGAGGAGCCTCTTCACCTACCATCTTGGTGAGTAATTCATTTTTGGGCCAGCGAGCCACTCTTGGTTCTCCGGGCTAGTGAAGACCAAATATGGTTTGGTTGAGTGGAAGTTAACGCCACCATTCCAGGTGCCTTCCACCACCTTTCTTTAGCCATCATGGTCTCTTTTTCAGCACTTCCCTCTCTCAGCAGTTATATATATATATATATATATATATATTCATAACATTATTTACATTCATGGACCTTTTTACTAAGGTCCATTCAAATCACACATTCACATCTTTGAGTTTGCCATAGTTCCTGGCCATCATAGTTATTTTTACAAACTGGGGGTACAGGGTGTTACAAATAGATTGTGGAGATCGAAAGGAGAATTAAATCTCATGCTAGTTCTAATCCCGCAATTAGTCAGGATCATCTGATCCTATAGATTCGAAGATCGACGATTGTGGTTAACTCACCAACAATGCACAACTTCAAATTATGAAATTTGGGTGATGAGTTAAATCAATCGCAAGTTGTGGTTCTGCAATCCACATTAACCGTCGATTGTCACTTGACAATAGATCTACGGTTGGAATTAGTTCCACTACCAATGAGTTGTTTCCATTACAGAAATTGACGATAGTATTAAAAGTCATGTTGGTTGAGGACCCGCAACCATCCTTGATCATTGATCTATTTCGAGAGTCTTCTCGGTCGTTGGATCATTTCAAAGTGGAAAGGTAGGATAAGCGAGGCTAAAGGGTTGAGATTTGAAATTCCCAAAATGTGAATTTTTGTCAATCGTTGGATCATTCTAAATGGAAGGACATGATAAGCTAGCAAAGCTACATCATAGAAATATCAAGCCTTCGATCTAAGATCCTGATCAATGAACAACATTCATTTTGGGTATAAAGATGCGAGGAGGTTAATCTGTGGGAAAATATCAGTTTAGACTTCAGTTTGATATTTGAAAAACATGAAGCTCGAAAATACGAAATGAATACAGACCATCAGATTTAGAGGACATACGATGAATTTTGGATTAGGCTTGTTGGTCATTAGACCACGTCAGAAAGGACACGTGACATACCACGTCAGCAGACCACGTCTATAACGACATGTGGCAGTCCACATCAACTGACCATGTCTACAAGGACATGTGGTAGACCACATTAGTAGACCATTACAACAAAGGACATGTGGTAGACCACATTAGTAGACCATTACAACAAAGGACATGTGGCAGACCATGTCAGCAAATACACATGGCATAATCAGATGATGAAAAGTGTGAAGAGGAAATTGTCTTGTACCATGTGAACAAGTGACGTAAGCAAGTTACGTCACTCCAGGATAATTGCTTCAGGATTTTCACAACCAAGAAATATCAAAAGTCCCAAAGTTTTAAAGGATGAAGGTTCGAAGTCACTCTCAGTAGTGGATCTGAGATACCCTTCAGATATTATCCTAACTGTTAGATCAAGGAGATGAACATGTGCTACATAAGGAGATCCACGTCAGAAATACTACGTCAGCAAGGACACATGGCACCGTCAGAGAATGGAAAGTGTCAAGCTCAATCAACATTCCAGGTACATGAAAATAATGAATCAGAGTGACACGTGGCAGCTACTTGGCTTATGACACACCAACAAGTGATTTAAGGAAGTTACATCACTCCGGGAGTTTTACCACCAACACTTTCCCAAAGTCTCGACGTCTCGAATGTCAAAGACCCGAAGTGGACACGAGACGTCCAATATGAGGATCACTTCAGAAGCATTCTCGACCGTCGATCTAATACAGTGCAAGGATAGTGTAAGTGAAAGTATTAATAAAAAGCAAGCGGTCTCCATCACTTGTGACTTACTCAATAGGTGATCACTCTGGAGGAAAGAAGGGGTTGAGATTTGAAATATCCAAAGTCTGGATACTCGAAGGACATCTCGATCATCGATCTGATGTTGGGTGTACTCTCAACTATCAATCAAAACATAGTGGAAGGATAGCGTAATTATAATAGACGAGGTCGGGGAGTAAATGGTGGCCATCCATCTCATTTCTTGATTAAGTCCTGGTCATTGGATTAAGAAATGAAGTATAGGTCCAACGATCGTATATGACAATTGATATGGTTCTATGATATAAATGTGAACCATCCGATCTGTTTGGTGATATCATATTCAAGATATTTTAAAGGTTGGAAGTCATGAAGACTCAAAGGGTGAAGTCCCAAAGTTACGACAACCGTCCATTTCAGGAGATTGAATTGTGACCATTGAATTGAAAAGCACTCAAGTGCTCTTTTGGTTTAGCATCTGGTTACCATTGGTGATCATATGAAATAAGAAATAAAGTAAAAAATATAATACAATGCTTAGATAAATAAGCTCGTGGTTCTACGCCTATGATCTACAATCTCAAGTTCCACCCTATTATCAACAACAAAAGTGGAACCCACTAGGTTGGAAAAAATGGTCTACTTAGTACCAACATCCTTTCCATCAAGGATGGAGAGTAGGACATAACCAAGGAAACCCTCAAGCTCCACCTATCCCTATGCCCAACCATCATTATCCTTAGTTCCCACCGAACACCCCACAACTTTTGTCAGGTTTTGTTCCACCACCTTTACCTCCTATTCCACAACAACAACCGCTACAATATCAGAATGAGTGCTCCCCGAGACCAACACTATTATCGACACAATGAGTGTCGAATCCAAATAATAATCCCCCTCAACCTCTTCACAATGTTGAGATGCAGGACTTCCTGACACATGTTATCACTCCTATTCCATTATAGGAAATTCAACAAAGATCGAGAAAAGTTCCGGAGAGGTAGAGACCTTCAGTAGTCATCCAGGAAGAAGAAGAAGAAGAAGAAAACACCAAACAACCCACGGATGAAACTAGGTGGGAAGATGTTATTATCTTGAATAATCAAGAAACCAAGATTCCCCAAAATGAACCTTCACAAATTACGAAGGTCCCTCCTTATCCAAACTGATTGGTAATCGAGAAACCTACCACCTGATTAGAATTTGACATTTTGAATGAATTGAAAAATATTTGTGTCAAGATTCCCCTGCTTCAAGCCATTAAAGACATTCCAATATACAGTAAGGTAGTCAAACAATTGTGTATTAAAATGCGAGGTAGGAAGCAAAAGGACCCCCCTACAATACACTTGATAGGAGGACTTTCCGAATACATATCAGAGAAGCCAAAATTAGAAAAATATGGGAACCCAGGAAACCCTGTAGTGACCATAACCATTAATGAGGTCTCCATTGGAAACACTCTCATATATCTAGGGGCATCCATAAATGTTATGGCTGCTACTACTTTGGAACAATTATAGTTACAATATCTTCTTCGGCCTACCCCAACCATTTTGGAATTAACATATAAGACTAGGGTTATACCTGAAGGTATTTTAGATGATATCATGGTTACTTTATCCTCATGGGAGTACCCCTTATATTTTCTTGTCATTAAATCAAAGGATCCTGCCAAAGGCCATCCTGTCATTTTGGGAAGAGCTTGTCTAGCCACAACCAATGCATTTATTGGCTGTAGAGAAGGGGAAATGAACATTTTGAATGGTCTCTCTATCCAGAAGCTCACCATTTACCCTCTAGCTCAACCTATTATGGATAATATATGGTGGCTTGAATGTCCATATGATAATGAGGACTAGGAAGAACCCGTATTGCCAAGTAACCATGCATGGGAACTTCAGGAGCACACAACAAAAAATGTGCTAAACCAATTTATTTCTGCTATCACATGTGAGAATTTTCCACAGTCTTTTCCCCAATTTGAGTACATGTTTGGGGAATAATTTCAAGAACAATTAGACCCATCCACTTTGTCTTCAACATATTTTATCTTCGATATAGATGAGTCTGCCATGTCTTATACTATGCCCTACGAGATTAGTCCAGGGAAAGTTTTACATATAAACTCTGGGCTAGATACAAACCAATAGAAACGGTTAGTAGATATCCTTAAATAACAATCAAGAGAATTTTCTTGGGAATACACTAACATGAAGGGTATACACCCTGACACATGCATCCACCACATATATACCCAGGGGGGATTAACACCTGTTAGTCAACCCTAGAGAAGGATGAACCCGGAACTCAAAGACATAGTCAAGGAGGAGATCCAAAAGTTGTTAAATGTTGGATTTATCTATCCCATATCCGATAGTAAGTGGGTGTCCCCTCTTGTAGTGGTTCCAAATAAGCTGACTGGGAAATGGAGAATTTGTGTTGATTTCTGGGAACACAACAAATCCACTCTGAAAGATTACTTTCCTCTCCCTTTCATTGACCAAGTTCTAGATACCTTGTCTGGAAAGAAGTATTTTTCCTTTCTATATGGGTACAATAGGTACAATTAGATTCTTATAGCACCCGAAGACCAGGAAAAGAGTACCTTTACTTGTCCTTCGGGCAACTATGCCTATAGGGTCTTACCATTTGGATTGTTTAATGCTCCTGCCACATTTCAATGAGCAGTATTAGGGATATTTGTCGATCTTATTCATGATTGTTTGGAGGTCTACATGGATGAATTCATAGTCTATGGTAACAGTTACCAGGAAGCCTTAAACAACTTAGAAAAAGTCCTCATCAGATGCCAAGAAATGAACCTATCTCTACGTCATGAAAAATGCAAAATCTTGTTAACTGAAGGAGTGGTTCTAGGACATCATGTTTCATCTGAAGGGATAAAAGTCGATCCTACAAATATTGAGGTCATCATCAGAATTCCACCCCCCAAGACTCAAAAATAGGTGAGAAGATTTCTTAGACATGTCAGATATTACCAACAGTTTATTGAAAATTTTACAAATATTGTTGCACCTATGTTTGGATTACTAATAAAACATTCTGATTTTGTTTTGACTGAGCACTGTCAAGCTTCCTTTGAAACCCTGAATGCTAAGCTATATGTGGCACTAGTTATTAGAGGGCCCAATTGGGCTCTCCCATTTCATATATCCATTGATTCTTTCGACACTGCAATAAGAGGGGTATTACAACAGAAAGAGGACCAGTAGTCCTATGCCATTTATTTTGTGAGCAAGAACTTGTCCCTTGCCGAGTTGAACTACATAGTCACTGAGAAATAATTCTTGGCAGTTGTTCATTCTATCAAATAGTTTCATCATTAGATTAGAGGTTATGAAGTATTTGTACATATATATCATTCCGCCATTAGATTCCTCATGAATAAACCCACAACTAATGGCTGAGTGACCAGGTGTCTTTTGTTATAGCAAGAATTTAATATCACTGTTCTTGAATGACCTAGAAAGGATAATGTAGTAGTTGATTTTATTTCCCGAATAACAAATGAGGATGATGATATCCTTGTAGATGATAGTTTCCCAAATGAGCACCTCTTTTCCCTTTCTGTCAATACCCCATGGTTTGTAGATATGGAAAACTATCTGGATACTAGGAAGTTACCGTCTCATTTGTCACCTCATGAAAAGTGGAAAATTATTACACATAGTGATAATTACTCTTGGGTTGGTCATGATATTTTTTGCACAAGTCCTGATTTGATTATTAGTAGATGTGTCTGAGAGGATGAGGTACTAGAAATACTATGAAGCTGTCATGATGGACCATGTGGTGGCTATTTTTATGACAAACATACACCATATAAGGTGTTACATTCAGGTTACTATTGGCCTAGCATTTTCAAAGATGTTGCCAAGTATGTGAGAAGTTGTGATAGTTTCTAAAGGATAGAAAGACCTACGTCAGCTGATGAAATGCCTTTGCATGCCCAAGTTATGATAGAACCCTTCGAAAAATGGGCCCTCGACTTTGTAGGACCTATTTCACCCATGTTCCATAGGAAGAACTATATTTTGGTTTGTACGGACTATGTCACCAAGTGGGTAGAGGAAAAATCCCTATTCAAGGCTATAGAGAAGTTTGTTGTCGAATTTATCTATGAAGACATATTTACTCGCTTCAGTGTCCCTCATGAAATTGTTACTGACCAGGGAACTCAATTCACTTCCAAGATGATGAAAGAAATAATAGATAAATATGGGATTAAACATTGTAAATCTTCTCCATATCACCCGCAAGCCAATGGTTAGGTAGAATCCACAAACAAAGTTTTGGAAGCCATATTGACCAATACTGTTCAATTACATCATCGGGATTGGGCTGATAGGCTCCCAGAGGCTTTGTGGGCATACCAGACCACCTAGAGAAATACCTCTAGGCATACCCCTTATGAGCTAGTGTATGGGAAAAAAGTACTTTTACCAATAGAATTCCAAGTAAGGACCTTCTGTATCGCCATAGAATTAGGATTGAATCTAGATGAGGCTCAGAAGTAATGATCCCTATAATTGAATGAGTTGGATGAAATTAGGCAAGATGCCATCCAACGGACAATATTAGTCCAAAACTAGAGGAGCAAGTGGCATGACAAGTTTATTAAAAAGAAGCACTTCCAAACTGGTGATTGGGCTATATTGTTTGATTCTCTATTCAAAACCTTCAAAGGCAAACTCACCACCCATTGGTTGGGCCCTTATGAGGTAGAAACTATATATGACAATGGAGCTGTAAAAATAAAAACAATTGACGATGGACAAGTCTCCTTTGTGGTAAATGGACACTGACTTAAATTTTATCATAAGCCCATTTCCAGAGAGGATTTTCTACAATTCATGTCAACTGACAAGGCATTGGCCTCAGTAGATGGGGAAGTCCCCACTTGTTATTGAAATTTTTTAAAATTTCCTATTGTATATATGTAAATAATTTTTGAATGTTATTAGTAAGGCAAATCTAGAGGTTGTTGTAAGTATTTATTTCACTAGGAGTACACAGTTTCAAGGATATTTCTTCAAAAAATTGTTACACTTGAATTTTGTGTCTACTAAAGCATCAAATGAATATTGACTTACTGTAATTAGCCATATTTTTGCAAAAATTCTCATTTTTAGGCATTCTAAAGCAGTTGCTCTTGAAACTCTTCACCACTGTATAAGGAAGTGATACCATAACTATCAAGCCTAGAGGTCTCTCGTACAGTTTTTCCAAGAAACCTGAGTAAGTGAGTCAAGTGTCTTTATCAAAGAGTAACAAGGAAGTCTAATTAGCAGATAGTCATGGAAACATCACAATAAGTACACAAGAATAAATTGAGTTGAGCCTAGAGATACCTTTCTGTTCTTTCTCAATGGTACCATCCACTACACACTAAATAACTTTATTATATCATATCTTTAGATAGGCCAGGTCCGCTTAAGTACCCATTACATCAGGAAAATCACTAAGTAATATGACATAAAGTCATCCTCTAACATAAATACCATCCCAATTGAAAAAACAAAGAAAAAGTTGTTTTCAGAGTTGTTCCCCCATATTCTTTCATAAAGCAATCTTATACTAAAATATTAAAAGATGGAGGGACAGTCTCTGAGGCTGTAAGAGGCTAACCCACCAGGATATTGAGTAGGCCTGCTAGCAGCAGGTACCAACCTGTGGTATGACTAGGTAAACCTGCCAGAGTAATGAACAGGCTTGTTGGAAGCAGGGCATTCTACCTAGCGAGGATGGTAATCTGACAAAAAATAAATAATAAATTTAAACTTGTCCTGATGTACGATATTACTTGCAGACAAAGATAACATGAAGTATGTGTGGTTAATCTAAGGTTAATGAACTCCATAAACTTTCCATTGGGAAATATCTAGAAAATCTCTTGCCTACCTCTTCTTATCTATATATAGGATCTCTTATCCTATAGGTGGGGCCATATTCTAATCGTCTCATCAGACCAATCTATGAAATTTTATCTTTACACTTGACATACTATAAATCTTCGGCTATTGGGGGATACTAACTAGTTTCCTATACTTTTGATTGTGAGGTGTCACGATACTTAGGTGTGGGGGAGGGGTTCATGAGCTGACAAATGATCATTGCCAGGAGAAATAAATCTTCGCAAAATTTTTTGTATTATTTCCATGATACAGGTTATTACATTGATAGTCATTTTTATTTTTAAAGTGCTACACTCCTATGTGTTATAAATTACTGAACATATACTTAACAGACCACTCTTTATCGGTTTATCTTTCATTACAAGTTGTACATTGTAGGTTTCACAATACATGTTTTATGCTTGCTATAACCTGTTCATTGTAGGTTTGACATTATATGTCATATGCAAGAGGATTGAGTGAGCATGATGGAAAAATCAACAACAAGGGAACATTTTTCCTCTGCTCATTTACGACTGTGATTGTTAAAAACACTTCAAATTTGCAGGCTATCCATTATAAGAAGTGCAAATGTACTTAACATAGAGGTACCGTATTAAGTACCATATGAGGTGCCATATGAAATGTCGTATGAGGTGCTGAACGAAGTCCCATATGAATTACACACCCGTAACTGTCCTAGATTCCAGGTAACTAGAACTCAATTACATTCAATTGAATTGGTTGCAGGAAATTGATTGAAGATGCTTTATATGTTCATGATCAAATGTCCAAGTCAAAAGACTTGGACATTGATCTAACTATGCATGATTACATTGCCCCCAAAAATGAGCCTCTGAATTCAAAATTTCCCACACATGGAAACTCGTGCACACATGTGTGCAACCTACTCCACTATAGGCACATTCAAAATCGGGTTGGGCAACCATTATCTCAATTCGCCCTTGCCATTTTCTCTACCCTGCGTTAAGAAATTGTGCCCAACCTTTGCCATTTCTTCCCCTATTCAAATCATGTTCTGTGCCCAATTCATGCCATATTTTGGCTTGATCACGCCTTTGCCTGGGGAATTTCACCTCTACCACAATGCCTAAGAGGTATGAACCCTCTTCCTATGCGGATATTTTTTCCATTCCTAAATTTGCACAATGCAAAGAGGTGTTTTTGTGCACAGGTTGGGGCCATTTTTGTCTAACTTGCAGGGCCATGATAATGAACTCTCCATGAAATTTTTCATTAGTTTTGATGGGAATACATCATGCATGGGGTATATTTCCTTCGAAGTATCAGAAGAGTCCATTGCTATAGCTATGGAGCTCCCACGAATGGGAGATAGATGGTTCAAAAACCACCAACTGCTGTGCTCAAGTTATAACAGGGTTTTTAAGCCCGAATTCGAGAACAATTTAGGAGAAAAAGGATATTCTAGGGAGTGGATAAAGGTGGAATTGATCAACCCTCTAATCGTCATCATGAGGTTGATTACATGCAAAGGTAGATACTCCACTTTCAAAGCTTGTAATTTCAAATTGCTGACTCATTTTCTTTTCAACAAACCTTTGAACTTCCCCTTCTATTTTCTAAAAATCTTGGAGAAGTTGTCCTCTCAAGTGAGGAAGAATGTGACTAACCCCCACAACAGTCTCTTTCACCATGGCTTGATCAAACTCCTTGTTCTATATGAAATAGAGAAACAGGGGAAAACTTGGGATGCCTTTATCTACCAATTTGCAAACCCTCACTTGACAATTAAGACTGTCAAAAAAACACTTAGCCTAAAGACTATCTCTACATCCAAGCCTCTCTCTCCAAGAAATCCAAACCCCCTTGTACAAACCCTCTCTTTGCCAGAACAATAAAAAAATCTTTTTGATATCCCTACTTCTTCATTGGGTAAAAAGACCAATATCAAGGACCAAAAGAAGCCTATTGTTACCCCCCCAATGCCTTCAATCTCTCTTGATTTGACACCTAAAAATATCCAAGAAGTAATCCAACAAGAATTTCCCATCGTTCCCAGAAATAGGAGGGGAGAAAATTGATTTGGTAAAGGACCCTTTCGAAAGAGTATCCAGAGCACAAGAACAAAACCTTATGCAAAACCCATGCCTTCTTCGGATCCTATCCAAGTGTCCTCCGATTTTGAGAGCCCTCACAAAAGAATTAGGGAAGTTTTTGTAGATGGATTAGAGACACTAAGAAAGACAAAATCAGAAGCTACCTCTCCTTACCAATTCCCCATCAATCCTACTTCACCCATGCCTACTCTAGATCCTAAAACTGATAGATTGTCCACATCCCTCAAAGGATATAAGCCTTCCTCAGAGATCACCGATTCTGCCCCAACCATTGAGAAGCTACAAAAATAAAACCATCAGCTTCTCCAACAGTTGGAAGAAAGGAAGACCATAGACACACACCTTCATCGTGATAATGCATTCCTCCAAGAAAAGTTTAACTCCCTTCAATGGTTTGTTGATGAGATGACCAAATCCAAACACAACCTTAGAGCACAACTGAAGCAACAGAAGAGGCACGAGTCTAAGTCTTCACGGAAAGAAGGAGAAGCTTCAAAAGTTGACCCTCCTCAACAAGCCTAGTCACGAGGGGTAATTTATTTTTTTTTGCAGTGGGACCTGTAAAATCATAAGTGTGGTGGTAATGTTGGGCCCACGATATGATTGATTTTATGACAGTTATTAAACACTTTTGTCGAATGTACATATGTGTTTTTCATGTTTTGGAAGAGCTTTTTGAATAATTTTATGCTAAAACGGTATGATCTACATTAGGTATGTAAGATTATTGTTTAATGTTGATATTGAGTATAATTCATCATGTTTTTATGCTCCCAAGGATCTGATTCACATTTTTGGTGTTACAGGGAAAAAATGCACCATGTTTCTGCTTTCGACACTCAGTCTGGCACTCCTTCTAGTATTCGATCCGGTACTCGGTCCAACACTTCATCCAACACTGTGTCTTGCACAAAAATGTTGGGCAATTTGGCAGTTATGGTATTGGTGGCCAGTGGTGGGTGAATCGGGAACATGGGTTTTTCTCATGCTTTCCCCCTCCAGCTATTGGACTCTCGACAACTCAGTTCTGGTTGTTAAACAGGGCGATTATTGGCCATCTCTGTTTCAACAGTTAGGGCACCATTAATGTTATTTTCCGAATTTAGAAGTGGTTTGACCCTCCTGTGATTGACCACTTGGTCTGTAAACATTATAAATACCACCGTGGTGGTCAAATAATTTTTCAGGAAGTAGAAGAACCAGTGTGATAGGAAAAACACGATTTTGCTCTGTTTTTCCATTTTTCATTGCCAGATTATATAAAAACTGTGTTTTTGAGTTTTTATGGTGAAATCGAATTTCTGAGTTCATGGTGTGCTTTTAGGAAGTGACCATGACTCTTGGGGGGCCCACCAGCAGTCTGGTAACTATTCTTCATGTTGTTTACGAATTTAATAGTTTAGTTGTTCTCTTTATTTCTTGTACATGCATTATCATTTTGTTAATTAGTTTGTTGTTGTAGTTTAATTGCTTTAACTCTCTTTTGTAGGTTAGTATGAAGGATTGCATTAACATGCATTGATCTTGTAGTTAGGAACGAATTTGCAAATTCCTAGACTAATCCCGTGTGCAATTAGATGTTAGATTGTATCTTATTTATGTTATTAGAATTAAATTTAAAATAGAGTTTGAAATAGAATAGAACAAAGTTTTATTTCATGTTTTCTTTAACAAGGAGTTGATGGATGGATAGGGTTAGATTCAGTTTTTAATTATAGATTGCTTTTTCCATTTTTACATAGATCTTGCTTAATTAGTTGTTGGTTAATGTATTTGGTAGTTTACTTTTTAATGTCATGTTTTAATTTTTTGTCTTCGGCATTTTCCTTATTGCAGTTTTAATTGTTAGAATAGATATAGCATAGTTTTATTTTATGTAATTTCTTTCCTAGAATTAGATTGCAATTATATTTCTTAGTTAATGATTGAATTTAGTATAAATTTTTCTTACAAAGTATAGAAGTACAATTATGATCTCGTTATATTATTGATGGTTAATAATTCATGAATATGCAAGGTAATTAATATTGTTTCCATAATGGTTGAATTCTCATTGGATTGTTTAATCCATATCTTTCACTTTGCTATTGAGATCAGTGTTGAGCTTATACCACTTGAATTATCCTTTTTTTTCAAGTGCCATCGATATATCATATGATACCGAAGACATTCATACAACCACCAACACTATATTTGAGCTGTCATATACTAAAAGATATAGTTTCTTGCTTTCGTAGATTAGAAGATATAGTTTCTTTCTTTTGTAGATTAGAAGATATAGTTTCTTTCTTTTGTAGATCAAAAGATAGTTTTATTGTTGCTATAGGATAAATAGTCTTTTTCTTTGGTAGATTAAAGAGAATATTGCTTTCATAGATTAAAGGTTAGTGATCAATCTTTCTTGCTTTCAGTTAAATAGATTTCCTTTTATGAATTAGAAATAGTTTTGAAGTTTGAATTAAGACTATAGTCCACTTACCTCTTAGGCTAGATAGTTGTTCAATGAGAAGTTTTTATTAGATTACTTGCAGTAGAAGTTGTCTTAGAGTAGTTTGTTGTTTATTTTCTTTAATAGGTTAGCTAGTTGTTTTGCTTACTTGTTTACTTGCTTTAATAGGTTAGCTGGTTGTTTTTCTTACTTGTTTACTTGCTTTAATAGAATAGTTGTTCACTTGTTTATTTACTTTCTTTCATAGGGTAGTTTCTCATTGAATTTAGGTTGCCAAGTTAAAGTAGTTTTCTTTTGTTATTCTCTTATTGTTATGATTAATAGTTGCTTTTTTCTTATTGTTATGAACTAGTTTGTTTTACATAGGGTTTTTACTTGCTTTCTTAGAACTATCCATCAATCCTTGGTCCAAAAGTACTTAGGTTACATAGTTTAAAGTTTCTTAGTAGGGTTTCCTCATTAGATAGATTTTCTTGAGTATATTATCCTTAGATAGCCACTTCCTTAGTTAGACTATACTACTACCAGCCCTTCTACCTTTGGCATATATTTTTCTACAACTCTAAGTTTACTTACCCCGGGTTGACAATTTAATTGAGGTTTTTTAGTGTGTTTTTAGTGCATATACAACACCCATCAGTGACTGTTGGATATGCAAGCCAGATCAATGATAGGGGTGAATTGCAGAGAGAGAAATAAGAATTAAACAACTCGCTAGTTCTTATCCCTCAATTGGTCTAGATCTTCAGATCTCATAGACTCCGATATCGACAATTGTGGTTGAACCAACAAGTGATTAGTTTAAGTCAGACTAAGTTGTGACTATCAGATTCACAATCTCCAGATCAACGACAGGGATAGATTGTGGAGATCGAATGGAGAATTAAATCTCGTGCTAGTTCCAATCCTGTAATTAGTCAGGATCATCCAATCCTATAGATTCGAAGATCTATGATTGTGGTTAACTCACCAACAATGCACAAATTCAAATTGAACAATTTGGGTGATGAGTTAAATCACTCGCAAGTTGTGGTTCTACAATCCACATCGACTATCGATTGTCACTTGACAATAGATCTACAGTTGGAATCAGTTCCACTACCAACGAGTTGTTTCCATTACAGAACTCGATGATAGTATTAAAGGTCATGTTGGTTGAGGACCCGCAACCATCCTTGATCATTGATCTATTTCAAGAGTCTTCTCAATCGTTGGATCATTTCAAGGTGGAATGATCTAGGTGGATATCGGTGGCCACCCACCTTTTCCGACTTTCTCAAAACAGTTTTCTCGAAATTTTGGCCATTTACTATTTTTAGTAGGTTTTTACTTCCGAGGCCATTTTGAGGGCCTGAATGAAGGTTTTTCAAGATAGAGGTTCTCAATGATAGTCGAAGGCATGATTGAGCCCCCAAAATGAATCTCCTCAACGATACCTTTCCAACGAGCTATCATACACCTAAAAGGAGATCATATGCAAAAGTTACGAGCCCAGGAAGTTGATGTACTAACTTACCCAAACGGGGCCCACATGACTTTTGGTGCTTCATCTCCCAGGGTTAGGTTTTTGGATGTCTAGGGTTTTTGGCATTCCTGTTTATTGTAAAAAGGTCATTAGAGCCTCATTGTAATCATATTCTTGCAAATGCAAGTATCCTTCACATCTCTTCTCAGAGATAAGCTCCCACCATTCTAGTGAGTCTTTCACTCTGTATTTTTACAGTCTTTGTACATTTATTTCATTAATAGAAATCATGTATTACTGTATATCTATTTTTATGGTTGCATCTCTGATACATTTCTATTATATTAATGAATATCAGTGATATCTCTGTGCATTTCTTTATTATATCTCTGATATCATTTCGTGTCGAAAATAATCTGGATCATGGAAAGGTAGGATAAGCGAGGCTAAAGGGTTGAGATTTGAAATTCCCAAAATGTGAATTTTCGTCATCCTTTGGATCATTCTAAATGGAAGGACAAGATAAGATAGAAAAGATGCATTGCATAAATACCAAGTTGTCGATCTAAGATCCTAATCAATGAACAACATTAGTTTTAGGTACAAAGATGCGAGGAGGTTAAGCTCTAGGAAAATATCACTTTAGACTTCAGTTTGAGATTTGAAAAACATGAAGCCCAGAAATCCAAATGAAAATAGACCATAAGATTTGTAGAACATACGATGACTGTTGGATCATGCTTGTTGGTCAGAAGACCATGTCAAAAAGGACACGTGGAAGATCATGATAGAAGACCACATCTATAAGGACATGTGGAAGTCCACATCAGTTGACCATGTCTGCAAGAACATGTCACATACCACGTCAGTAGACCAAAACAACAAAGGACATGTGGCAGAGTATGTCAGCAAATACACATGGCATAATCAGATGATGAAAAGTGTCAAGAGGACATTGGCTCATGCGATATCAACAAGTGACGTAAGTGAGTTACGTCACTCTGGGAGAATTGCTTCAGGAGTTTCACCACCAAGAAATCTCAAAAGTCCCGAAGTCCCAAAGGACAAAGATTCAAAGTCACTCTCAGTCGTTGATCTAACATACCCTTCAGATACTATCTTGACCATTAGATCAAGGATATGAACATGTGCCACATAAGGAGATCCACATCAATAAGGACACATGGTGCAGTCAGAGAATGCCAATTGTCAAGTTGAATCAACATTCCAGGTATGTGAAATTCATGAATCAGAGTGACACGTGATAGTTACTCATCTCATGCCACATCAGCAAGTGATGTAAGGAAGTTACGTCACTCCGAGAGTTTTACCACCAACACTTGCCCAAAGTCTCGAAGTCCTGAATGTCGAAGTCTCGAAGTCCTGAATGTCGAAGTCTCGAAGTGGACACGATACATCCGATCTGAAGATCACTTTGGGAGAATTCTCGACCATCGATATAATACAGTGGAAGGATAGTGTAAGTGAAAGTATTAATCGACAACAAGTGGTCTCCGTCACTTGCGACTTACTCAGTAGGTGATCACTGTAGAGGAAAGAAGGGTTGAGACTTGAAATCTCTGAAGTCCAGATACTCGAAGGAGATCTCGACCTTTGATATGATGTCCGGTGTACTCTCAACCATCAATCAAAACACAGTGGAAGGATAGCGTAATTATAATAGACGAATTCACGGAGTAAATGGTTTCCATCCATCTCATTGCTTGATTAAGTCTTGGTCGTTGGATTAACCAATGAAGTATAGGTCCAAGGATCTTACATGACCATTGATATGGTTCTGTGATATAAATGTGAACTGTATGATTTGATCGACGATATTGTATTCGAGAGATTTGAAAGGTTGGAAGTCACAAAGACTCGAAGGGTGAAGTCTCGAAGTTATGACAGACGTCCATTTCAGGATATTGAATCGTGACCATTGAATTGAAAATCACTCAAGCACTCTTTTGGTGTAGTTTCTGGTTACCATCGTTGATCATATGAAATAAGAAATAAAATAAAAAATATAATACAATGCTTAGATAGATAAGCTTGTGGTTCTACGCCTGTGATCATATGGTTTGAAGGAAGCGTCTCATACACGTTTCATTTTACTGTGAGTTACACCAGAACAATAAATGATCAAATATGATATGTTGGTGAACCAAGAACACAACAACAACATGATAACAATATAATGAGTCTATCCATGTATGTGATCAAATCATGAGGACAAAAAAATCGATACACAGTAATGATTAAAAGAGAATTAAATCATGAAATCATGAATAAAGAATAAAAAGAAAAATGATATTAATTAAAGTTTAAAGATTATCATTTTAAATGAAAAGATACAATGGTTCAAATAATCAAAAGACACAATGCTTCAAATTCACACCAGTTGGAAGACTATATAAACAAGAAAGAATAGTGAGAAGATGTAGTTGATTTTGTTGAAGTATATATATTTATATATAATGGATTGAATGAAAGTTCATTCTATCAGGTTGGTGCATATTTACCAATTGGGTCTTGTATGAGGATTGGACTCCTCACAATTCAGTTGGATATTAGATCAACAAGTTGTGACTTGTTATGAGGATTGGATTCCTCATTTCTCAGTTGGATCTGAGAACTACAAGTTGGGTCTTGTAATGGAGAGTTGGCCTCTCTCATAATTGTATGAAGATGATATTCAAAGATTGATCTTATGTATTCATTCAATTTATTTAAATAAATAAAGTATGTATTCTTTGATATATATTGTTTGATAAAATGAAATAAATATTTGTTGTTCAGTTAATTTGTGAAAAGTGAAAATTGTCAATAAGCTATGTGACACTGATTCACCCCCCCCTCTCAGTGTCAAGTACCCATTTCAACATACAATAGTTCACATTCAAAACTCAATAATTCTCAGAAACAACAGTGATAAGACTCCTTATGAGCTATGGAAAGGAATACCCATGAATGTGAAGCACTTCAGAGTTTTTGGAAGTAAATGCTACATCAAAAGAGAAGATGGAAGAATGCGAACGTTTGATTCTCTTCTAGAAAAAGGCATACTTGTTGGGTACTTGAGTACAAGAAAAGTATACAAACGTTTCAATATAAAGCTCAACAAAGTTTTGGAAAGAAACAATGTGATGGTTGATGAGAAAGGTGGACAAAAAATAAAGAAGAGGAAAATGAGTCATTGGAACAGGTTCATGAAGAAGAAGTAACATAAGGGGAATATGAAGAAGATCAATTAGAATTAGAATATAAATAAAAACAAGTACCTCCAAATACACGTAGCAAACGAATACATAAGAATCATCCCTCAGATCAGATTATCGGGAACAAAGATGCAGGATTTGAAACTAGAAGTAGAATTCGTTCACCAGAAAAATTGCGCCTAACACTCTTATCTTCAATTGAACCAACCGGTTTTGAAGAAGCCATCAATGATGAATTATAGATAAAGGATATGGATGAAGAGTTGGGTCAAATATAAAAGAATGACACTTGGGAATTGGTTCCAAGACCAAGGTACAAGAATGTGATCGACACAAAGTGGGTCATTAGAAATAAATTGAATGAAGATGGATAGGTTACCAAGAAAAAATATGTATTGGTATGTAAAGGACACACATAGGTTGAAGGTACCAACTTTGAAGAGACATTTTCCCCAGTTTCTAGAATAAAAAGGAATTAGATTGATCATGGCTTATGCATGCTCAAGGAATAGTAAAGTGTATCAGATGGACATGAAATCAACCATTGTGAATGGGGAACTAGAAGAAGTATACATTGAGCAACCAGAAGGATTTCAGTTGTCAGAGAATCAAGATTATGTTTGTAGCTTGAAGAAGGCCTTGTATGGTCTTGTTGAGGTCATTTCCCATTTCCATATTTTTCCTTCCCCTTTCTAGTTTCCCACCTTCTTTTTTCCATTTATTTTCCCTCTTATAAACCTCCCCTCATTTCCCTCTTTCTTTTTTCCCTTCTTCTATCCCTTTCTAGTTACCATACTTAGTCGTATTTAAAAAATTGGTGGGTTCATGGGTTGGTGGAATTTCATCTCCATCCACTTTCCTATATCATAAGTCCGACTGACTTTCCTGCTACATTACACTTGGCCATTTTTTCCAACTTCACGAGTTCACGAGTTCAAGCCCTCATCCTCCAAGTTTCATGAGGTCCACTTTGCACCCAAAGTTTTGTGATCTACATTGTGACCATAAGATTTGTCATGGGTGTCGAGACCCTAAGTATTTTATTTCTCCTACATGCAAGTCCGATCGACCGCCTTTCTACACTTAACTTATTTTTGATCATCCATAACTGTGGGTTGGCAGGTTCCCATGTTGGTGGGTTCATGAAAAACTCCATATTCAAAATTGTTCTCGTTCATCCCTGCCATTCTCATGCTTTTCCTAATATGCATTAAGTATTTTTTAATGCTAACAACTATTGTGCAGACTCCTAAAACATTGTATTTAATGCCGAAAGGCCGGAGGAATTCTCATTAAATTGTATTAAATCTCAATTTTCCAAGGGATTATATTATCGTCATCTCTCTGAAAATATTTATTTCAAGTTATTATCTAGCTGAAGAAATACTCCTGTCAACCTATGGAAAAAACAACTAGACAACATTTTTGTGGTGATACTTTAAACATATTTGGTCGTGAAGACCATAAATTTCAGTGGTCCAGAGAATATTTGTATTATTCCTCTCCTTCTACACAAAAAGATGTAATTTGAGCATCTAGAATAGCTCGCACGGGGTGTATTCCTGAGGTTTTTTATTGTAAATAATGTTTTGCATTATGCATGGAGAAGTACATTCCAAGACAGAGAATTATGCAACTCCAAGATCATTCTCTGATTTTAGTCCTTTTCTTCTTTTAGGTCTCGCTACTTTGTCATCGCCCACCATATTCTTTCCACAACTTACTTCTTGTTTATATTTACTTTATGGTTCGTGGGAGCCCTAATCCCTTTCCTAAGGAAAAATGTGTTTAAATTTCAAGGCTTTGTAACAAAGTCTATATTTTTAGATATCCCAAGAGAACTTTTTCGGGATCAGTTTTGACTGTATTTTATAACTCTAACTTTTTAGTATAAAATATTTGAGATTGATCTATCATTTTCTTTATTTGAGCTCCCCATGTGTTTATTAAAGTTCTCTTATGTGTGTAGACCATCTTCTTTTATTTTATGTGATAAAAAATATTTAGTTTAACTATGATGGATGTGAGGAAATCTTGTTATCTTTTTCAAATATGTGAAGTGTGAGGTTCCTGGTCATCTCTTAGGGGCTCTCTTTAAAAAAAAACTTTTTGTTTTTCTAAAATCTTTATATTTCTTTGAATATCATGTCATACTTTCTCAAAGTCCTATATTATTTTAAAAATATATAGAATTCCAAGAAAATATTGAAACAAAGAGGAGTGCCACCTCTATAAAAACACATGGGGATTTGTATCCCCGTGAGTTTGTCATTTTGGTCCTAAGGGATTCAAGAGTCAACATTTTTGGTGACCATATTGGGGAATGAATTGAAATTTGAAATCTGGTTAGCATCTTTTGAAAGATACATGACTTTTCCCTAGACTGATTAGCCCCACCTGGAACTTGGAATAAATAATCAAGGAATCATCTTACATCAGCTATATAATCTGGTAATTACGACAACCGAGACCAAAGAAGAATTGGAAAGATATTGGCAGACACTGGTCCAATAATAATAAAGATAAATTCTCCATAGACAGAGGAGAGACAAGCAACAATATCGAATAAATGAAAGAATAGCTAGAGTAGCACAAGAACAAGGTCGGTATTGAAGCAGGAGGAGTACAAGGGACCCATTACAAGAAGTAAAAGAAATAAACTTTGTATTCTAATAAGTGGAAAACATATTCCTAAAATATATCTCGACATGTAAGGAAGAAATGAACAACCATGAGAAGAACCACAAAGAGATCCTCGTGAACAAAGATAAGGAGGTGGAGGAGGTGGTGCAAGAAATAAAGAAGACACAATATTTGGAAACCAAAGAAGAGTAAGGGATTCCCCATTAAATCTTTGAGGTGAGAAACATGAACTTCCTATTCTCCCTAAGGTTACCTTGAATTAATTTTCGGTAGATGAAACAATTGATGCCATAAGACATCTTAACTTATTTCTTAATGTTTTTTATTTTCATCGTGTTAATGAATACAACGATGTAATGGTAAGTTTATTCTTTAGACCTTATCAAGACGAGCCTATGAATGGTATACAACATTACCCAATAGGTCAATTGGCTCATTTAATGACATTGAAGCCATGTTCTTGACTATGTTCACTCCTCCAATTGCATAACATACCCTTCTCACCAATTTTACCCATATTGGTTTGAGGAAGAATGAGAGAATATGGGATTTTAATCTCAGGTTCAATAAAACCTTGAGTAATATTTTGGAAGATAAAATACCTAATGACCCAGTGATACTTGGTTGTTATAAGGAAGTGATTCCCCCAAATGTAAAATATGTTATCAGAACATCCCAGATGGATACCTTGGAGGAAGCAATGATTAAGGCCACTAAGATGGAATAAATTATGATTGAGATGGGTGTTGACCCCAATATTATCCTGGGAAAAGTACATAGGCATTTGGGAGGCCTAAATATTGATGATCAAGGAGCCTCTAGCTCAAGAAGGAACAAAGAACAAAATTCACGACCCGTACAAAATCAAAAAATTGGAGGATGATTTTTTAAGGGAACCATACCAGATGTGAAGGTAGACCCTGTTGCGGCACAAGAAACTAAGCAAAAAATATAAATTGCACAAATGAATAGAACCATCAGGAAGATTCAAAATGAGATAGCCAGATTAATAAAGGGGATATAATTATGTAGGAAATACAAGAATGTCAGTCCAAGAGAAAATAAGGAACCCTCCCCAAGAAAAAATAGTGATGTTTGAAAACATTGATAATCTGCAAAGACAAAGGGTTCCTGGGAAACCAACCCCAAATGAAATTGTTCTGGATGATGTATATGATGAGAAAATGGTTGAGAAAGGGAACGGTTATTTTCCTGATTAAAGTTACGAAAATGTTCAAATGGATGGATGTGAGACATCCATGTATATATTTGAAGAAGGAGACAATGACCTTGACTTGCAAGAGAATGTTGCCTAGACACGAGCATTTGTAAATAAATTCAAGAATACAAATTATTTTGAAAAGGAAAATGAAAAAGATAAAGAAAAGGTGAATGATAAAAATGAAAATGAAAATGTGACAAATAATGTTGAAAGAAAGAAGAGACATCTGATGTCAAAACCTACCTAGATGAAATACAATGTTGTAGAGTACTTGCGTAAGCTAAGGATAACTCTCCCTTTCACAAAAGTGGTAAAGATCCCTCAACAAAGGGAAAATATTTTGAGATTGTTAGATGATCTATCTGGAAAAATGGAGGTTGATGTCATAAGTCCAAAACAAATCCAGAACACATCAACCGTCAAGTTGAGAGGTGAAATCCCACATTTTTTATATTTTAATTGAAAATCATAATTTTGCACTTCATAATTGTTTAGTTGATACTAGTGTGACCAATAATATTATGGTACTAGAGGTCATGGAGGAATTGAGAATTAAATGCACTAAATATTATGAGACCGTTGAAAATATATATGTAATTGATTCCAGAAAAGTGTCAGCTTATGGAGAAATCAAATTTTTTTATCCTTGGATCACAACGGCTCCCCATATTATTACATTTTTCGATATTATTGCAATAGACCTTCCTCCTACATATGGAGTTGTTTTAGGAAGATATTGGTCGTCTCTGATCGGAGGATACATAATGAACGATGGAATTTGCATGATGCTAGCAGATAAAGGAGGAGAAATGATTAAGGTCCCTCGTGAACCTAGCAGACCCTTCTCTTTCAAAAAGAAGGATAATGAACTAATGGAAGATTATATAGATGACGGGATCATAAACTATGCTATCCTACACATGGAGCCAATTGAAGACATGGAGAAAATTCAAGATATCCAAAATCAAAAGAATCAATTTGAAGGTTATTGGAGGATGTCATTTGATGGAGCTTTCTCAAGTTCTAGGAGTGGAGTTGGAATTTTCCTTGTAAACCCAAGAAAGATTCTCCATCCACATACTATCAGACTTGAATTTGCATGTACCAATAATGAGGAATAATACAAAGCTTTGATTCAGGCAATGTTTCTTGCACAAGAAATGAATATAGGACATCTAATTGTGACTGGTGACTCTGAGTTGGTGATATATCAAGTTACCCAGATGTGTAAAATTAAAAAAGAAAAACTCAAGTTATATTTCAAAAGACTTAACAAATTGATGGAAGCCTTCAACTCTTTCAACATTTATTTCATACTAAGGGAAAACAATTAGAAAGAAGATTCATTAGCTTTGGAAACCTCATTGTCAAACCCAGATGATGTTCAGAGAAAAACAACTTTTCAAGTAAAAATATTATTTCGACCTTCTGTACCTAATAACCAGGAATATTTACAAGTATTTGAGAATGATGAAGAATTGTAGTTTTTCTTTATGAATGACAATGAAGATGAAGACAGTCACATAATTGTTGTATCGATGAATTGTATTCAATCAAAGTCTCTTTTTATAGGAGGCGGCCATGCTAAAAACCTCCTAGAAGAAGCATCGCTTTGAAAGGTCCAAGAAACAAGAAAAATTAACATTGGAACTGATAATTCCCCAAAATACAACAATTTGGGAGTTGATTGCACAATTGAAGAAGTTGATCAATATGTCGCATTATTTAAATAATATATTGATGTGTTCGCATGGAGTTATGATGGTTTGAAGGCATATTATAAAACAATATTATAACATATTATTCCCTTGAGAAAAGGGGAAAATCCTGTCAAGCAAAAAATATGGATAATGAACCCCAAATAAAAACCATTGGTAAAGGTTGAATTGGAGAAATTAAAGAAGTTTGGAATAATATACCACATCAAACATTCTGATTGGCTTTCAAACCCTGTGATAGTAAGAAAAAATATTGGGGAGATATGGATGTGTGTAGATTTCAAGGATCTTAACAAATCAAGTGTAAAGGATAATTATTCTTTACCTAACATGAATTTTCTTCTCCAACAATTCACGGGATCAAATTGCATGTCCATGTTAGATGGTTTTTCTGGGTATAATCAAGTCTTTTATTTTGAAGAAGAAAGAGAAAAGAAAACTGCATAACACCTTGGGAGACATGTGCATATGCTAGGATGTGCTTTGGTTTAAAAAATGCAGGAGCTACATTTCATAGGGATATGGATCATGATTTTGAGGGGTGGATAGGAAAATTAATGGTGGATTATCAAGATGACTTAAAAGTACACTCAAAAATAAGGAGTGATCACATTCATCACCTAAGGAAATTTTTTGATAGGTGTAGATTATATGGTGTTTCCTTAAATCCAAAGAAATGTTTATTTGTTGTAACTCAAGGCAGACTATTGGGTCATATTGTGTGGAAGGAAGGAATCTATATAGATCCAGAAAGAGTTAAAGCTATAAATAAACTCAACCCCCCATCATCTAAGAAGGGAGTTCAATCATGTTTTGGCAAGATCTACTTTGTATGAATATTTGTCCCTAACTATGCAAGTGTTGTGAAGCCAATCAATTTATTGTTGAAAAGGTATCAAAGGTTTGAATGGAATGCAGATACACAATAAGATTTTAATAATATCAAAAATAAAATCACTACAGCTCCATTTCTCATTATCCCAAACTTTCAAAGAGACTTCACCATTTATTCTTTTGCTATAGAAACAATTGTTGCATCTATTCTTACTCAAAGGAATACCACTGGTGAAGAATTTCCAATTAGCTTCATGAGCAAGACCCTTCATGATTATGAATTGAGATATTCATAATTATAGAAACAAGCCCGATCTCTTGTGAAAGTGGTGGGGCACTTTCAAACTTACATACTAAATTATCATGTCATTGCTTATGTTCCATCCTCTCCTGTGAAGATGCTTTTAAATAAACAATTGAGAGAAGGAAAATGGGAAAACTGGTCGGCGAATATTCAAGAATATGATATTGAAATCAAACCTTTAAAGGTAGTGAAGGGACAAGGTTTATGTAATCTCATTGAAAATAGTGATTCTTTGGATGGAATGATTTCAATTTCATTAGGAGAACCCATGGAAGATTCAGAATGGTATAGAGATATTGTATTCTACTTGAGGTTTGGAAAATTTCTAGTCACTATGAACCCTAAAGAGAGAAGAACATTGAAGATGAAGTTGAGTAAATATGTGTTGATTGTTGATATATTTATTAGGAGAAACTATGATGGTATATTGTTGAGATGTGTTGATGAAAGGAAAGCTCGAGAATTGATGAAACAATTCCACGAAGGAATATATGGTTGAAATTTTTCACCTATCGCCACCACCCATAAGATAATAACAGTTGGATTTTATTGGTTGTCAATTTTTAAAGACGCATATGATACCATAAGGAAGTGTGTATCTTGTCAAAAATTTTCATGGAAAATGAAAAAATCTGCAATGCCATTATAGCTTATATATGTAGAACAACCAATTTCCCAATGGGGACTTTATTTCATTGGACCAATAAATACAAATTTAAGACAAGTACATATATATATATATATATATATATATATATATATATATATATATTGAATGCTACATATTATTTTACAAAGTGGACAAAAGAAGTGGCATTAAAAAAGGTTGATTCTAAAGAGCTGATTAAGTTTCTCAAAGACAATATTTTGTCAAGATTTGGTGTCCCAGAAAAATTCATCACTGATAATGGCTTGGTTTTCACTGGCTCAAAATTTACAGAATTTTATGGAGAATATGAAATTGTTTTGGGGTAGTCATCAAAATATTATCCACAAGGGAATGGTCTTTTAGAATCCACTAATAAGACACTCATTCAGATATTGAAGAAAACTATTGACAAGAACCAAAGGAATTGGCATTTAGAGTTGACTGATGCATTGTGGGCGAGAAGAATGACTCTGAAAGACAACACTTGGATGTCTCTATATACATTGGTTTATGGGAAAGAAGAAAAAATTCCAATTAGCCTCGAGCTAAATGCCTTGAATTTTGTAGTTAATACAGAGGATGTAGATTATAGTTCACCTATGCAAAAGAGGGTCAACTATTTATTGAAATTGGAGAAAGAACGAAGTAAATCCCTAAATAGAACTTCTAAGAGACAATAAAGTATCAAAATATATTTTGACCAAAATGCAATGTAAATAATTTTTAGAAGGGAGAACTAGTGTTACTCTAGAACAAATCTAAGGAGAAACCATCGATGTACACACAATTTGAATCACTATGGATTGGACCATACATTATTGAAAATATCTTGGGTTTTAATTCTTATATGCTCAAAGATATGAAGGGTAAACTGTTAATGCTGCTTGTTAATGGGAAACATTTGAAAGGTTTCTTCGCCTCAATTTTTTCTCATTTCCTTGTATATATTTTTCTTTTACTTAGTTTTTATATTCTTACCTTTGACTCCATATCCAAATGGATGGAAGCACCTGGTCATGAATATTATGTATTCTTGACAACCCATAGGGGGTTACCATCCCACAGTTATAGCCAGTTGTTGAGGTCATTTCTCATTTCCAAATTTTTCCTTCCCCTTTCTATTTTCCCAACTTCTCTTTTTCATTTATTTTTCCTCTTCTACACCTCCCCTTGTTTTCCTCTTTCTTTTTTTCCTTATTCTATCCCTTTCTAGTTACCATACATAGTCATATTTCAAAAATTGGTGGGTTCGTCGATTCGTGGAACTTCATATCCATCCACTATCCTATGTCATAAGTCTGACCGATTGCCCTACTACATTACACTCAGACATTTTTTCCAACTTCATGGGTTCACAAGTTCAAGCCCTCATCCTCCAAGGTCCATGATCTCCACTTTGCACCCAAAGTTCTGTGATCTACATTGTGACCATCAAATTTGTCGTGGGTGCTGAGCCCCTAAGTATTTTATTTCTCTTGAATGCAATTCCAACCAATCACATTTCTATGCTTAACTTATTTTTTATTATCCATAACTATGTGTTCCCGGGTTGGCAGGTTCATGAAAGGATCCATATTCAAAATTTCTTTTGTCCATCCACGCCATTCTCGTGCTTTTCCCAATATGCATTAAGTATTGTTTAATGCTAACAATTGTTGTGAAAAATCTGAAAATATAGTCATTAATGGTGAAAGTCCTGAGGAATTCTCATTAAATTGCATTAAATCTGAATTTTACAAGGGATTATATTATTGTCATCTCTCCAAAAAGACTTATTTGAAGTTATTATCGAGCTGAAGAAATACTCTCGAACCTATGGCAACAACAACTAGACAAAATTTTTGAGGTGATACTTTAAATATATTTGGTCATGAAGACCAAAAATTTCAATGGTCCAAATCATATTCATATTATTCCTCTCTTCCTGCACAAAAATACATAATTTTGGCATCCAAAATCGCTCACGCAGGGTGTTTTCCTAAGGTTTTTGACTATAAAGAACTTGTTGCATGGTGCATGGAGAAGTACGTTCCAATCCAGAGAATTGTACAACTCCAAGATCATTCTCTGATTTACCTTTCATCACAAGTTGTTCACAAGATGTTGAAGCTCCCAGAGCCAAGGATTACCTTCAAAGGAGAAGACTGCAAAGATTTTTTGAAGAAACATAACAATGGGATTGACCTCCTTCCTGAATATTTGGAGAATCCTATGTCTATTCTAGAAGACATAAGTAGGATCCAGGTCAAGTATTTCAAAAAATCCTATCGAGAAATTGCATGGTTGTTTTCTAGGTTGACAGGTCGGGAAAGCACCACTACTATCTCTTGCATGATTTTATATATTTTATATTTTATGGTGAAATAACATGCCATCTTTGACTGGGGAAAATTGATTTCTATCGAAATCTCGTCCTAGTTATCACACTATAAAAAGGACAAAAAATTCTTTATGGCTTCCTATTTGATATTTTCTATAGTGTATTGTTGTCAATTTCCAAACTTGACCATAAGTAAGAGAGTGAAATGTGAAATAGATCCAGTTATCTTCTGGTACCATGCACTATGGAGACATAATACCCCTCTATATTTTTAATAATTTTATAATGTTTTTATCTCAGTCTTCAAAAGGTTGGTTTTGGGTGAAAATACTTTAAGGATATCTGATTAGGCTAATATATTCTTAGAGAAAAAAGGAACGATAGAGAAAATGGAGAATTACAGTGTTATAAGGATATTTTGTTCCAAAGAAAATCCTTCTTTTCTCCTATATCAAGTATCTAAAAAATTATTCATTACAAAGGTAGCAAGGCAATACAACTTATGGCTACATTTTTTCCATGAAAAAAGGAAAAAACAGTTTATCCCCTTGCCATGGAAGATTGGAGATTTCATGTTCAGAAACATAAATAAAATTAACTAGTTTGCAAATCATTTCAACAATGTGAATTTAAAGTATGCTGAAGAGATAAATGGTTTTGGTCCTAACAAAATATTTGTAGAACACACACTTTCGGTGGGATTCAGTAACTCGTTCATCCATACTATATTGAATGAAGAAGAAGAAGGTAACAACCAAAGTACTCCTATACATGACGTTGGTGACCTAGAAACAATACTCAATACTAATGCATTTTATAAACAAAAGGGAAAGGGTCTTAGTGAAAGGAGAGCCTAGTCTCCATTTTTTACTCCCAAAAATACCACTTCCCAGAGAAATGCTCTAATGACTCATCCAGTTAGAAAGATTGTCAATAGTAGTTCAAGTGGTGGAGGAGAGAAGAATCCTCCCCCTGGGAAAATCGATAATTCACATAAGCTTTGTGTGAGAAAGAAAATGAAGAAATTAGTAAAATATAAGAGGATTTGCCTTCTCCAAGTTGAACAAAAAAACTAAATGCTTGTTGGAAGGAAACGATCAAGAATTTGAACAACATTGTCCAAGCATGTAGAGATGCCATACTAAAAAGAGAATAATTGTTCAAAAGACTCATGGATATAGATCTAGAAGGAAACACTAATGAGGTACAAGACCCTAAGTTAATTCTCAATTCAATGTTTCTAACAAAGAAACAATTTGATGAACAAGTTGAGATATTTAAGGGGTTATCAGTTGAAATTTTTATGGCATAGTCGGATATAATGAGGAAGAAATAAACAATTGGTTGGTTGATTATTATGTGAAAAATCAAGATATTGAGGAGGAGATACATGGAACTTCTAATGACTTAAGAGACTTGGAAAGATAATTGTTCAATATTAAAATCATGCATGAAATAAATGTTGCACCAATGAGAAACTACATTGAAGATTGGTTTAAAAAGGAAATTAACAAATTAACCAAAGAAGGCCAGGAAGAAACAGTTGAGACGGTTCCTATAACTGTCAACTAAAAAAATAAAATGATAGTAGCAAGCAAGTAAAAGAGGAAAGACCGTCATAGTAGGTTATATTGGATTACTGAGAGGGGGGTGAATCAGTAATAGAGCAATAATAATCCTTTTCTCCAAAAATACAAGTGTTATATCAATGTAGCATTATCATCCAATAGTTGCAAGGTAAATAACCAATGAACAAATGAGAAATCACACACATACACAGTACACAAGTGTTTTTACGTGGAAACCCAAAGCGGGAGAAAAACACAGAATGCTTTTTCTTATATGCCTTGAAGAATTACATTCAACTGGAAGCACCAACTTCCTTTGTTTTCCAACTACATCTAGAAGGAGGCTCCAACCCCCTGGTTTCTCAGGATACAACCTGAGGGAAGCTCCAACTCCCCAATTTTCTAGCTACAACCAAAAGGAGGCTACAACCCCCTATGTTCTCTAGCTACAACCAGAAGGTGGCTACAACCACATGTCCTTGCCCTGTCCAACTACCCTTATTTAGAAGTAGAATGATGGAACCACTGTCACGCTATCACTGTGAGATATACCATTGTACAACTATATCAATTTGTACCACTGACCTCCATCCAACCTATACAACTGCCCTGCAATCAATCTATACTAGAACTGAACAGGTATCAACAAAAATACAACAAGTATGTGACATGTATTGCTACAAGACACATATACATGTGCATTATCTGTTATTCAGCCTACGTATGTATGCGATCGAACTATTATGAATCCTGCACATGCCTTCTAAAACGTAGGGTTTCCTTTCTCTTGAAAACTTATGAACCTCTCTAACTTTTTTTCACATAGATCTGTAACATGTCATTGTATATAGACTGTAACTATACCCTGTGCATGCATGTTTATGGATAAATTCGTGAGTGCGGACACAGACCAATCTCCCCAGATCCACTTGGATCTGGAACAAAACGTGACAGAATACTACTCTTTCCCTAGATCTAGATATTGAATGAACTGAGAGAAATGGATAGTACTCCTACCTTATAAACACTCTCCTTTAATATCTGTTGTTCCTAGCTCTGCTCCGATGCTCTTGTATTGTCCAATCACAACAACACAAACCAATCACAGCAAAGGCATTAATATATTCAATACTTAGTCTATACATGTGATCAAGGAATCATGTAATAAGATGACATCATCATT
>ML792321.1:592956-625216 GCA_009831015.1 Picea engelmannii | reverse complement strand
TTTGAAAACCTACCATAGAGTCAAGAAGGATTTTTTTTGGGATGGCCTTAAAACTAATGTTCAAAGGTTTGTGGCAGAATGTGTGGTTTTCCAACAAAATAAGGTGGAAACAATTAAGACCCCAGGTCTTTTACAACCATTATTCATCCCAAGTCAGCGCTAGGAGGAGGTTTCCATGGATTTCATCACAATGTTACCAAAGTCTGAAGGAAAGAGTGTCATCATGGTGATTGTTGATAGACTGACCAAGTATGCACACTTTTGTGCACTCTCTCATCCCTTCAAAGCTAGTACAGTTGCCATCACATTCATGGATATAGTTCAAAAGCTACATGGCAACCAAAAGATTATTGTAAGTGACAAAGATCCCATATTCACTGGACATCTTTGGACATAATTATTTTCTTGTTTGGGTACTCAATTGGCTCATAGCTCATCCTATCATCCTCAATCTGATGGACAAACTGAGATAGTGAACAAATGTCTGGAAGTCTACCTTCGTTGTTTTGTCTCTGATAAACAAACGCAATGGTTCAAATCGTTACCCTTGGCAGAATGGTGGTATAACACTTCATTTCACACTGCAACAAAAATGAAACTATTTATGGCACTTTATGGATACCACCCTCCTTCCATCACTTCTTCTCTAAAAGAAAAATCTAGGGTTCAAGCATTGGAAGATCACATCGAGAATCAACAACAAATTCTCCAAATATTAAAGGACAACCTGACCATGGAATCAAATCGCATGAAACAACAAGCAGATCAACATCGTAGTGAAATAAGTTTTGAAGTAGGGGATTGGATATTTTTAATACTACAACCATACAAACATATGTCCCTCAAGCAAGACAAGAAAGATAATAAATTATCACCAAAGTACTATGGCCCTTATAAGGTGTTGCAAAATATTGGTACTATGGCATACAAATTGGAGCTATCTGCATCTTCACGAGTACACCCAGTTTTCCATGTTTCATGCTTAAAGAAGGTTATAGGTGACAATATCCCAGTTCAAACTATATTGCCATAACTTGACCAGGAAGGAAAAATCATATTGGAGCCTGAAGCCATCACTGAGGAATAGATCCATTTCAGAGTATCTCATTAAATGGAGGAAACTATCGGCTGAAGATTCCACTTGGGAAGATGAGTCTTTTATACAAAAGCATCTAGAGTTACTCAAGCATTGGGGACAACACTTGTCTCAAGGGGAGGGGCATGTTAAGCCCTAATATTGGCTCACTACCCCTTAATTGGGGCATATTAGATTATTAATGCTATTTTATTTATGTCGGCTTGAGGCCATTAGTTGTAATTATACCTCCTAGTCTCCTATATATACCAAGGAGACATTTTCATTTTGAATCATATTGTACTTGAACATTTAAGTGGGGAAAAAGGAGGTTGCCCCCTCGAAGAGGCTTATTATCTGAAATTATCTCTTTTTCAAGGCGTCGAGTAATTTTCCTGAGGTTTTTCTATGCTATATTGATGTTTGGTTCTTAACAATCACTAACTTCATCTTCATATGATGATGATATGTCTTCTTTGGCACATAAGATTTTCTTGGAAACTTTCTTTGTGGTTCTTTTTCCTTTATATGTTTGTTTGATTTTTGAGTCATCTTCATCATTTCTCTTTTTCTTATGAGAACATTTGTTAGCAAAATGACCCATACCATCCCAATTAAAAAAAATTAAAGGAATCTTACCTCTATACCTACCGTTGGTTCTCTTGTTCAGTCTTCTGACAAAGTTGGCCACTTCTTCATCATCTTTCGAGACGTCACTATTGTTGCTATGTTATTTTTCTTGTTGCTTTCCCTTTTGGTTTGATATTTTGGATGCTTTGAAGGCTGCTTCTTTTACATATGGATTTTCATGTTCAGTTCTCATTTCATATGCTGTGAAGATTCCATGTAGTTCGTCCATGCTTATTGAGTTTAGATCTTATCTTTCTTCTAGTGCTTATGTCTTAGGGTCAAATCTCATAGGAAGAGATCTTAGTACCTTTTGAAAAATTACAAATTCTTGAACTTCTTCTCCCAATCCTATGATTGCATTTACTGTTTCATCGACTCATAAGAAGTAAGCTGCAATATTCTCATCTTCCTTCATCTTAAGTTGTTCGAACTGACCTCTGTAAATTTGAAGCTTTGTTTCTTTGACTTTTGAATCTCTTTCATAAATATTTTGAAGCTTGTCCAAAATCTCTTTAGAAGATTTAGAATGTGCAACTTTGGTGAATATCGTTTCACTAATACCATTCAGAAGTGCATTTGTGGCTTTGTAATTATTTTGACCGAGTTTCACTCCTTTTTCATTTGTTGGCGGAACTGTTGGTACTATGTATCCATATACAATTGATTACCAAATTTCAAATCCCTGTTCTTGTATATATGCCTTCATCCTTATGCTCCATAATGCATACTTTTGTCCATCAAATTGTGGTATTCCATTTTTATACAAGTTGTTGCTCTCCATGATCTACCTTTCAATGGTTAAACTGATGTTCAAAGGAACCTAGCTCTGATACCAATTGTTGGATTACTGAGAGGGGGGTTGAATCAATAATAGAGAAACAATAATCCTTTTTCTCCAAAAATACAAGTGTTGTATCAATGGAGAATTATCATCCAATAGTTGCAGAGAAAATAAACAATGAAAAAATGAGCAATCACACACATACACAGTACACCAGTGTTTTTACATGGAAACACAAAGCGGGAGAAAACCATGGAATGATTTTTCTTATATGTATTGAAGAATTACATTCATTGGAAGCACCAAATTCCTTCATTTTCTAGCTGCAAATGGAAGGAGGCTCCAACCACATGGTTTCTAAGGATACAACCTGAGGGAAGCTCCAACTCCCCAATTCTCTGGCTACAACTAGAAGGAGGATACAACCCCCTATGTTCTCTGGCTGAAACTGGAAGGTGGCTACAATCACCTGTCCTTGCCTCGTCCAACTGCCGTGATTTAGAAGTAGTGATGGAACCATTGTCACACTATCACTGTGAGATATATCACTATATAATTGTATCAATATGTACCATTGACCTACATCCAACATGTACAACTTCCCTGCAATCAATTTGTACCAGAACTGAACATGTATCAACAAAAATACAACATGTACATGACCTCTAGTGTTGCAACACGCGTATGTACGTGCTCTATTTGTTATGAAGCTTGCATATGTATGTGACTGAACTGTTATGCAACCTGTGTATGCCTTCTGAAAACTAGGTTTTCCTTTCTCTTGAAAAATTCTGACCCTTTGTAACTTTTTTTCACATAGGTCTCTAAGTTGTCACTGTATCCAGACTTTAATTGTACCATGTTCATGCATCATCATACATAACCTTTAACCAAATCATATCTATCTCTTTCTAGTCATGTTCCATATAGGTGTGTGTAATCATGAACAAGTATAATAACCCTCACATGATCTAGTCATCAAAACCTTTCTGATATTTAGCCTCTCAATACATAATCCACTTCACAATACAATATCTCAACCATGTATCGCAAAAGCCCTTATCCATATGCCAAAAAATACAAGATGTGCCTCAACAAGAAGTATCAATGATAAATATACCAACACTGTATTTTTGTTGATCTAACTTATGCAAAAGATCCCATGCATCCACTAGTCTCTCTAAGGAGAATCCTCAAATCTTCATAACCATTTCTCATGCATACATCAAAATCAAACTATTCATAGAAATAAGACATACGTTTTGAATCGATGGATAGATCTAATGTATCTAAGCAATGTAGACCTTCTAGGGAGCTTGATCTCAGAATTTAGAACCTTTGCTTCTTCATCTTTTCAAGTTTCATGGCTTTACCAACATGTACGCAACCTATACACTGCTATCCAGCATACGCCTCAGTATGTACACACCCTAATACACTGCCAGCCCACATATGCCTAAGAAAATAGGGTTTTTTAGTATTCATTATAATTCTGAGAATTTCACTGTCAACCCTTCGTACTACCTCAGACTTTCGCAACTTCAGATGTATCAATGAGTACTTGCAATAACCCTCACACAACAAATGATATTCAATATGTTCAAGTGTAACTAAATGAGAGAGCTTTGCCTCTTATTTATACTTTCATGTAGCATCACACTTTCCTTATTTTAGGGAGTTCTCCATTTACTTTATTATTTAAATAATTTATTTTGCAAACACTTTGACTTTTAGGGGCTTCTATATGGCTCATGAGTGTCCTCCAAAATCACATGGCCATAACTCTCTAACCTTGAGGATTTATGTGACGTTCCACATACCACTGGAAATGGCACGACAAGACCTATCCATCTATGATAGTTTCACTAACAAATTCACCGACCTTCATCTCATTATTCCACAATTAAGCATGGGTTCTCTAACCATACTTCTAGGATAACTTAATCTGCAAAGCATCTTCCCATGAGGGATTTCACCATAAGTGGAACACTTTGGATTTCATCCATCTGTACTTCTTATCAACAATGACAAGACAATAATGAGTCATCTTTACATCAAACAAACTTGGATTCCATTACCCAAACCTTTGTGCTACTGGAATTTGTTATCAGACTTTATTCAAGGGTTGACGTCAATGACAACCAACCTTAATAAAAAAGTTCATGTTGATCACAACTTGCTTTCTTTATTAGTTTTTCATCCAGTTACTTTTCTTCTTTGACTAGAAAGGTTTAATCAAAATTTAATAACTTTTCCCTATCTTCTTTTAGGTCTTGCTACTTTTTCATCTCCCACCATCTTATTTCCACAAATTACTTCTTTTTTATATTTACTTTATGGTCCGCGAGATCCTCAATTCTAGTCCTAAGGACAAACACATTTAAATTTCAAGGCTTTGTAACAGACTCTATATTTTTTTTCCAGAAATTCCAAGAGAACTATTTGGACGTAAGTTTTGACTGTATTTTATAACTCTGAGTTTTGAGTATAAAATATTTTAGATTGATATATCATTATATTTATTTGAGGTCCCCATGTGTTTACTTTATTAAAATTATCTTATGTGTGCATACCATCTTCTTTTATTTTATGTGATAAAAAATCTTTAGTTTAACTATTATGGATGTGAGGAAATTTTGTTTATATTTTTCAAATATGTGATGTGTGAGGTTCATGGTCATCTCTAAGGGACTATATTTAAAAACAAAACTTTTTTTTTTCTACAATCTTTATATTTCTTTGAATATCACGACAGATTTCTCAAAGTCCTATATTATTTTCAAAAATCTAGAATTCTAAGAAATTATTGAAACAAAGAGGAGTACCACTATAAAAACACAATGGGATTTGTATCCCCATGAGGTTTCCATTTTGGTCATAATGGATTAAAGAATCAACATGTATAAAAGAGGCTCCCAGAGCATGGTATTCTAGATTGGACAAATATCTACAACAACAAGGGTTGAAAAAAGGAAATGCAGACAACAACCTCTACATCAAGGTAACTCAAGACAACATTTTATTAATTGAAGTTTATGTTGATGATATTATTTTTGGAAGTGATGATGATAGGTTGAGCCAGAAATTTGCAAAGGATATTTAGAATGAGTTTTAAATGTCATTACTTGGAGAACTATCCTTCTTTTTGGGCCTTCAAATATGTCAAAGAAACCAAGGAATTTTTATTTCTCAAACCAAGTATATCAGAGAAATGATAAAGAGGTTAGGAATGGGATATTGAAAACAATATTCAAGTTAAGTAAAGATGATGATTCAAAGTCTACAATTCAAGGGAAATACAAGTCAATGATTGGTAGCTTACTCTATGTGACAACATCTAGACTAGATGTAATGCAGATAGTTGGATAGGTGGCACGATTTCAAGAAGAACCAAAGGAATCACATGTTCTAGAAGTAAAAATGATATCCAAATATCTTAAGGGTACAAAAGAGTTTGGATTATGGTATCCAAAAGGAAAGGATCTATCACTTATTTCTTACATAGATCTAGATTGGGCATGTTGCATTGATGACCGAAGAAGTACAAGTGGAGCAGTTTTCTACTTGGGTGAGTGTTTGGTATCTTGGCTAAGTAATACAAATTCATCAGTATCATTGTCTACAACCGAAGCATAGTATATTGCAACAACAACATGTTCTACACATGTTCTATGGATGAAATAAACTTTGACAGATATACAGGTTGAGTATGATGAGTCCATTCTAATATATTGTGATAATATAAGTAGCATCAATATCTCAAAGAATCCAATGATGCAATCCAAGATGAATCACATTCCAATAAAATATAAATTTCTATGGGAACAAGTTGCATAGAGGAACATCAAAGTTGAATGTGTGGGAACAAAAGGACATGTTGCAGATAGCTTTACAAAACCACTTCCAAGGGAAGCTTTTGAGTATCTTCGACAGAGACTCGGAGTATTTTCTAATCCAAAATGAATGATTTTGAATGATTATCTTAAATGTCGTATATTTACATGATTAAGAACCATAAAGAGGACAATTCAATTTGAGGGAGCAGTTTCAGGAAGAGTTCATTCAAGGGGAGCATCCCCGAGGACATTTCAATTAGGGGGAGAAACCCCGACGAGAAGTTACCTTTTCCATTGATTTCAAAGGGGGAGAGATTCATCATATGCATGGATAGAGAGTAATATTCTTGGAGAGAGAGAGCACAGAGGCATGTTTCCAGAGGGAACGATGGTCACAGGGGGAGCATGAGAGATATGACTTCAATGTTGCATCAGAATTTTTCCATTAATACAAAAGGGAGACATTATTGATTAATTGGGTTGGTTGTCATTGATGTCAACCCTTGAAACAAGTTCAGTAGAAAAATCTGGTAGGGAATTTCGGTAGACCCAATATTATGGTTAAGGGACTTAAGTTTATTTGATGTATAATGGTATGATGATTATTATATTTGTAGGTAAGACTATTCTAGATGGATATTACATGTCATGCCATTTCCGGTGATATGTGGAACATCACATACGTCCTCATGGTCAGAGAGTTATGGACTTGTGAAGTTGGAGAACCCTCATGAGTTATCTATAAGGTCAAAGAAATCAAATTATTCTAGAAGCTCCTAGAAGAAGTTGACTAATCAAGTGGGTGAAACTAGGAGTTAATCGTGGGTTAAGTTGTTGCAATAAGAAAATAATTAAAAATAAATTATTTGCAACTAGAAGTGGAGAGTTTATTATTTGTGGATAAAGTGGTTATAAGTGAACACATGGTTAGAAGTGGGTTAGCCCTAAAAGAAGGAAGTTGGGTTAAGTTGGTTAGAAGGTAACCCCTTGAGGAAGCTACATGGAAGTATAAATAAGAGAGAAAGGATCTCCTATTAGAAATACCTATTGAGCACATTGAATATATGTTATTGTGTAAGCTTTATTTTAGGTATTCATTGATACATCTGAAGTTACATAAGTCCGAGGTAGCACAAAGGGTTGATGGTGAAAATTTCGGAATTGCAGAAACATTGAAAAAAAAAAACCTAGTTTTTGAGGTGTACGTGGGATGCAATGGAGAAGGCCACGTATGCGGGCTGGTAGTATAACAGGGCACATACATTTGGGAAAATCCATAGAAACTCAAGGAGATGAATATGTCAAGTCTCTAGAGTCTGAAATCAAGCTCCCAACAAGGTCTACAATGATAAGGTACAACAAATCTATCTACATATTCAAAAGGTATGTCTTATTTCTATGTGTATTGGATATTGTTGTCTACATGAGATATGGTTATGAGGGTTTGAGGATCCTCCCTAGAGAGGTTATTGGTTGTATGGAACTTACTGTAGAAGCAATATCTACAGAAATACACTGCTGGTATATTTGATATTTATCATTGGCACATCTTGTTAGTGTTGAAGCACATCTTTTATTTCTTGGCATATGGTTGAGGGTTTTTGTGGTACATGGTTGAGAGCTTGTAGTTTTGAAGTGGTTGTGAATTTGTTGGTGTAGTGTGATGTTGTATATCAATGAGGGTTTTATGTCTATTCCATGTGATGGTTACTACACTTATTCATGATTATACACACATGTATGACACATGACTAGAGATATATATATGCACTTGGTTACAAGATATGTAAGATGATGTATGAACATGGAACAATTGTAGATAAGACACAATGATAGGTTGCAGGTTGATATGATAGAGGTAGAAAAGTGTTTGAAGTTTCAGAAAAGGTGAAAACCCTATCTTTTTAAGGGTGTACGCAGACTATAGTATAGACAAGCTGCATACATACAATTGATGCAGTAGAGGTAGGGCGCATACATATGTGACCTGCAGTATATATAGGTCGCATACCTATTGGTATTTGTTGGTACATATTGAATTATAGTACATGATTTATTATAGGCTTTTGGCACATGTTGGTTACAACATGTTGGTATAGGTTGGTACATGTTTACAATGGTATATCTCACACTGACAATGTAGCAGTGGCTTCATCATTTGAAACTTATATTTCAGGGCAATAGGATGGGGAAAGGGTAATTGGTTGTAGCCACCTTCCGGTAATTGTAGCCTAAGAACATAGGGGGTTTTATCCTCCCTCTGGTTGTAGCCATAGAATTGGGGAGTTGAAGCTTCCCTAAGGTTGTAGCTTGAAAATATAGGGGGTCGGAGCCTCCTTCCATTTGCAGCTGGAGGACAAAGGAATTTGGTCCTTCCAATGAATGTAATTATTAAAGACATATAAGAAAAAGCATTATGTGGTTTTCTCCCTCATTGGGTTTCCACATAAAAATATCGATGTACTGTGTATGTGTATGATTGATCATTGTTCATGGTTTCTTAACTCTACACTTTTTGAATGATAATGGTATATTGATCATAAAGATAAATAAAACTTACATATTTTGATTAAAATGATTAAAAAGATATATTACTGATTCACCCCCCCTCTCAGTAATCCAACAGTATGAACTACATAAAAAACCATACATTGGTCACACTGGTTATCAAAAAATTATCACAACCACCGAGAAACTATTTTATTAGCCGAGAATAAAGAATGAAATAGCTGACTACTTGGATAAATGTTTAGAATGTCATCAGGTTAAGATGGAACAAAGGAATCCAACCTAGATGATGCATCCCCTACCAACTCCAGAATGGAAATGGGAAACCATCTCCATGGACTTAATCACAAAATTTCCTAAATCAATCAAGCATAATGATACTATTATGGTAGTTGTAGATAAGTTGAGCAAGGTTTCTCACTTTATTCTTGTGAGATCAACTTGCAAGGCAATAGTTATTGTCAACATTTTCATGAATGAGATATTTATATTGCATGGCATTCCTAAATAAATTATATCAGACAGAGATACAAAATTTACTTCAAATTTGTGGAAATCTATGTTTTTTGGTTTTGAAACTAAACTGTTATTTAGTACATCCTATAACCCTCAAATTGATGGACAAAAATAAAGGGTAAACCAAGTGCTAGAGGACATGTTAAGGATGCACGTGATGCATTAGTCCAAGAAGTGGAAAGAATACCTACCACTGGTAGAGTTTTCTTATAACAATGGCTCTCATGATTCATTGAAGATGATCCCTTTTGAGGCTCTCTATGGTAGACAATGAAACATCCCAATCAGTTGGAAAAACCCAGTAGACAAAATAACACTTGGACTAAATATACTAAAATAAATGGAACAACAAGTACTTCAAATCAAACAAAATTTGAAGATAGTTCAGGACAGGCAGAATAGCTATGCAGACAAAAATAGGACTCCTAGGGATTTCAAAGTAGGGGATCATGTGTATCTCTCAATTAGACCAAGAAAAATTTCCTTCAAAATGGGAACTTGTGCTAATATGGCACCTCAGTTTTTTGGACCCTTTGAAATTATGGACAAAGTGGGACCTATAGAATATAGACTAGCACTTCCGTCCACAATGAAAGAACATAATGGTTTCCATGTTTCATTATTGAAGAAATATGTACACGATTCTAATCATATAATTGACTAGTTTTTTATTCAAGTGGAACCAGAGGAAGAATTCATGCCAGAAACACAATGCATACTAGACAGGAAATAAATCCCACTCAGGAATAGGACCATTGCCCATGTCAATGTGCAGTGGAAACACCTTGGACCATATGAAGCCACTTGGGAATTGGAGGATTCCATGAAAGAAGCACACCTTTTTTTGTTCATTGTTGTACATAAAAAACACAATGGCTTGTATAACACTGAGGTGATGTTCCTTTAAGGGGGAGGGGATTGTGTAACATACCCAACCACCCATAGGCTAGGTATGCTACCTGCAAGCCCACCCTCGGGCTTGTTTCTCTTAATGATACCCTCCTTAGTCATTAAGGATGAATACGATAACATATTCAACAACATGCATATCAATATCCAACAAGCATGCATAATCTAAAGATCATGTTAAATGATAATTAAATATACACAACGGAAATACATTCATACACAAGTAAGAATATCATGATAGATAACACTTATCTTTGTGAAAGATGACATCGACTGGATGTAGACCAAGGACGTTTCACCCAACCATAGACATCGTTTCTCCAAATCTAAACAACAGTGTCACCCTAAGCCAGGGCTATGAATCCACAAGGATGGTTCCAGAGTGTAATTGGGTTCCCAAACCAGTCATCTCTCAAGCTCTCATAGGTTTCCTGACACCCACAAAAATCCAAGTACCTAACTCTTCTACCCAGCCTGTGCCACCCGAGAGAATGGAACTCCACCCTTCTCTACCACACAGTCCCTCAGGTAGTCCTTCTCCTTCTTGCCAGGGATTCCAGCATAGCTGGTCAGAATTCTCAATACTGGGACTCTCAAGACTCACAATTGTGATAAAAATAGGGCACATGAAAATGCATTTCAGACATGAAAGCCTTGGGTCACGGCTGGATCACACCAACGACCCCTACAACCAACTATCCCATGGCTAATTCTTCAACGGCTACGTTCCCTTCGGTTTTCCAACCAAGACGTAGGTGAGGATGGGTCGATGAATGGGCATGGAGTGCAAGGGAGCGTGTGAGGGAAGAATGAGTGAGTGAATGTGAATCAATGAAAAATTCATTAGTCCAACCCCCCATCAGAGCAGAGGCGGGTTTAAGTAACCTCGTGGGGGAAACAAGAACCTCCTATCCTTCCGCAAGAAGTTCATGTAACCTATACCCTCCCTTAGACAAAAAGGGTAATAAGAAAATAGGAATAACACTTATTACGTCAAGCTCCCTCTCGTGTGGAATCATAGCCCCCTATAACTCTAGTCCTTGTCCATCTAGCAATGAACAATGTGTTTATTATTATTAATGATCAAAAAATTACATTTCTTGGGTATACTGGCCCTTCATTAATTGTCTGGGAAATCTGGCTTCTCACCATTGTAACAATACATTATTTAAAATGGGGGTTCAAAACCTAGGGTGTTACATCCCCTCCCCCTTATTTTGGCATTGTCCTCAGTGCATATACAAAACAGAGATCAAAATCTCAAATTTATTCAAAAATATGTAGGTACACTGCCCGCATGGCATCTTCATGCTCCCAAGTAGCTTCTTCAGGACCCTAGAAAGTCCACTGAACTTTTACCAGTTCTATAACTTGATTCCGAAAGAATTTTGACTTTTTTGTCCAATACCCACACTGGTTGAAACTGAAAGTCTCCCTCCGTCTCTACCTGAATCAAATGCCAATCAATAACATGCTTAGGATCATGTACATATTTCTTTAGTAAAGATACATGAAATACATTATGCACATTATGGAAATGGGCAATGCAAGCATGTATGCAACTGGCCCTATTCTGTCCAATATTTCAATTGGACCAAAGAATATGGCTTCCATCTTTGTAAAACTACCAAATTTCAAAGAGCTTTTCTTGCGATTCACTTTCAAAAGTACATGCTCCCCTACTTTAAATTATCTAACTGTCTTGTTCTTGTCTGCATAAACTTTTTTTCTATCCCGAGCTTCCTTTAAATTCTGCTTAATATTGACCACCTAGTTTTCCATGTCCTTGAGTAACTCTGGCCCAAGTACCACTCTATCTATTGGGTTGTCCCAGGTCACTGGAGTATTTCATTTCCTACCATACAAGGCTTGAAATGGGATCATTCTTAATGAATCTTGATACCCATTGTTATATGCAAACTCACCCAAGTCTAATTAATCTTCCCACTTAGATGGATTATCCATCACATACATTCTCAGCATGTCTTCAATTATTTGATTGACGCTCTCTGTTTTCCCATCTATCTAGGGATGATATGATGTGCTAAATTTTATATTTGTGCAAAATCCTTTAAACAATCCCCTCCATAAATTGGAGGTAAAATCTATATCTATGTCCGAGATGATTGTCCTAAGCACCCCATACAACCTAACAATTTCCTTCATGAAAATATCTACAATATTAGTTGATGTATGCGTTGTCTTCACAGGCACAAAATGAGAATCCTTTGTTAATTTGTCAACTACCACCATGATTGAATCATGTTTCTTATTCGTTCTAGGTAATCTTGTGATGAAATCCATGGTGATCACTTCCCATTTCTTCTCTGGGATTGACAATGGTTGCAACAAACCTGTTGGGTGCCTATGTTCAGCCTTCACCTTTTGACATTCCATACATCAAGCGATGTAATCAACAACATCCTTCTTCATTCCTAGACAAAAGAGATGGCTTCTTATCGTTGTAATTGTTTTCTAGTGACCTGGATGTCCAACATAAGGAACATCATGCATTTCCTTCATAACCAAATTCATTAGTTCTTCAGAACTATGAACATAGATTCTATTTTTATGCATGAGTAATCCATCTTCCTTTATCTCATACTCCTTTACTTTCTGATGTACATTTCCTTGTTGTAAGTTTTCCTTTACCTGAAGGTAATGTTGATCCGTAACAAGACCATCTAAAATTCTTCTCTTCAAGTCTGACTGATGCATAATGACAACAGTGGCATACATGAGATGCACTCTTCTACTAAGTGCATCGACAACTTTATTCTCCTTTCCCTTGATATGCTTGATATCGAAGTCATATTCACTTAAAAATTCTAGCCATATTGTTTTCCTAGAATTCAAGGTCGGTTTTTCAAAAAGATACTTCAGGCCAATGTGGTCAATCCTTAATTCGAATTTCTTCCCCATGAGATAATGCCTCCACATCCTCAAGGCGTGAACAATGGTAGCAAGTTCCAAGTCATGCATGGCATATTTCCTCTCATGCTCAAGATTTCTAGACTCATATCCAATGAAATGTCCATTTTACGTGAGGGCTCCCACAAGTCCTTCCTTACAAGCATATGTACATACCACAAAACTTTCATTTGGGTCAACAATCTTTAACACATGCGCACTAGTAAGTAATTCCTTCAACGGATTAAAATTCTTTTCAAACTTGAGTGTCCATTCAAATTTAGTCCCCTTCTTTTGCAAAGAAGTGACTGGATGAGCAATCTTAGAGAACCCTACTATGAACCTTTTGTAGTAGCCAACTAATCCCATAAAATATCTAACGTCTAACACATTTTTGGGTGTTGGCCACCCTCTAATAAATTCAATATTCTCTGGATCTACTGCTATGCCCTGCTCTGAAATAATGTGTCTCGAGTAATGGATTTACTTTTGATAAAAAGAACACTTACTCAACTTGTCATACAACTGATGTTCTCTAAGTACTTGCAACACCAATATCAAGTGATGTTCATGCTCCTTTTCATACTTAGAATAGATAAGTATGTCATCCAGGAATACTATGACAAACTTGTGTAGATAATTTTTGAATATGCCATTCATTAAGCACATGAAGACAATTGGTGCATTGGTCAGTCCAAACGACACCACTACAAATTCATAATGCCCATACCTTGTCCAAAAGGTTGTCTCATGAATGTATTCTTCCTCGATTCTTACTTGAGGGTATCCTGACCTCATGTCAATCTTTGAAAATATCTTTGCTCCTCTTAGTTGATCAAAGAGGTCATCAATTCGAGGTTAAGGATACTTGTTCTTTATAGTGTACTTGTTCAGCTATCAGAAGTCAATACATAGCCTCAAGGTTCCATCCTTCTTTTTGAAAAAAAGTATTGGTGCTCCCCAAGGTGAAACATGTGGATGTATTCTTTTAATTCTGGTGTGCTCATTCTGTAAGGTGTTTTTGACACCAGGGCAGCTCTTGGCACTAAATTAATTGAGAAATCTATCTCCCTTCTTGGTGGAAATATGGGTATTTCTTCTAATACATATTCAAATTCATGTGGCATGGATATATATTCAAGGCTTGGCCCCTTTGTATCAACTGGATCCTCCACATCAGTTGTATATTGATCTAAAAATAGTGGGCTGACTTGTTATGCTATGCAAGCACCCTCTACTTCATTAAAATAAAACTTTACAGGACCTTGCTCAATGTGTTAAAATATGCAAGATAGATTATGTGCCAAGTTTATGCTTCTTATTTTAAATGTTCATGTGTGAGGAAATGTTCTTTTAAATGGTTAAATATGTACTTTAAATAAATACACGGAAACATAACTTGTAGCAAATAAACCATCAAACTCAAAACAATAACAAAATGATAAAGCAGTTCACCCCTCTCTGGGTTACATCTCCTTGAGCCTCCTTCAATGGACTTGGCTCTCTGGGATTAATTTGTCAAAAATTATTTTACAAGATGTTGCTCAAATCCAATGGAAATAATGACTGTACCATTGGGTTCAAAATACATAAAAACCCCAAAAATTACTAATAGAACTCTGAAAACAGATCATGGCTCATCCGGGCATGACCTCTTCTACATGTGGCCTTAAGCTTCCCTGAGCTTCTCTTTGGAAAAAAACTTGTAAAAGTCCTCAAATGGATATGAAACCTATCCCAAAGTTTTCAAAGCATAATAATTAGTCAAAAATGATTATTCAATCACAGAAAACAAACATAGGCTCATCAAACGACCCCTATTCCAAAAACCCCTAGCTAGGATTTTACGACACCTCATTCGGCCAAAAAATGAAGATAGGCCTCCTGCCATTCTCTTCCTGCAAGCTTGTTGTCTCTGGTTCGCCAAAACAAACCTCTGTATGCTCAACCCAGCTCACGCACATTTTTATGTGCTTAAATCCAGCACTGGATGCAACCACATAATTGTGCAAACTGTAGGATGGTTATGGGCACGCCTAGCCCTAACCGCCAAACCTGTGGGCACATGGGTCCATGTGACCTTGTTTTCTAGCAAAAAAGGGCTAGGTTCCTAAACCCAATGGTTTAGCGCCAAGTGTTAAAATGCATGTGTGGTTTTTTTTTAGTCCATTTAAATGCATGCACATATGGTCATGTGGTGGTATGCATGTGAAATGGGGTTGGGGCTTAGCCCCAACCCAAACTGCGCCCAACCATAACATAACTTAAATTTAAATAAAATCCAAACCATATATATATTAAAAATTGACGTGTGGTATGTTAGTCGGGTGGCCATTGCTAAAGTGCTTGGTCCTTGGGGGAGGTCCAAGGTTCGATCCCCATGGACTTCATAAAATTTTGAACTAACAACCAATTACAACGGTGCCACGTGGCAGACCATGACTCGGCCACATGGCACCACACCATTTGCCCATTAAATGCCATGTGTCACAAATTGATTCGACCACATCTGCCAATCTGAAACTGCCACATCAGTATATGCCAACTCAGCGTACAGACATGCCACATCAGTGTATGACCCCTACCACGTCAACATCCATATGGACTGTATGGATTGCACAGTCAACTCTCATTTTTTTTACCTGTTTGGCGATTCGAACAAATCGTGATATCTCTCTAATTCGATGTTCGTTTGAACCCAAACAAGTTGCGTTGGGTTCATGATGATGAGGGCTACACACTTGTTCATTTTGAAGCAATTATGAGAACTTTTATTTTTGAGCTAAAATTTGACCCCTGGTCCAGATTTTGATCACGCCTTCCCACTGAAAGGATTTTGGACCCACAAAATCTTATGATTATCTATCTGAGATTCAATACTATTCTACTTTCAAATTATATCAACTGATTCTACTTGAAAAGTCTTTTCGACAATCACCTAGATACTTTGACATGCCTTGCACTGCAACTAACTATGTCCCTCAACCACTGTTCTCTAGCTGCTGCTAACCCACTATTCTCTTTGTTCTTGGAAGACTGCCAAACTTCCCACTGAGAATCAAGTCCCTCTTGTGAACTCTTTGGCGTCAACACAATCAGCTCTCCAATGGCTGCAAAAACTTTCCTGCGACATCTTGTCACATACGAAGAAAACCATCAATCTTGAAAATAAATTTGTACAAGACTGAAAATAATGCCAACAAAGTCTTTTTTCTCTTCAAGCAAACTGTCACATCCTGTACTTCATCAAAGCACATGGTGTTTTCCTACATCTTGGTGTACTCAAAATCAACTTACAAACCAACAAACACCATCGACTAAACACAAGTCGAAAAACATGATCGACACAACATAGTCATCATACAATCATTGACACCATTCGAAACTCATTTGAAACATATCAACCTTCCCAAAATGAAAATTCAACATTCATGATACACAATCATGTTATAATCATGAATCATTCATGATAAACTATCACCAGGTTCATTGCTTATACATACACACAAAACAAATGCATTTGCATGACTCTTCAACTCTCCTTCCAGTACAAACATAAGTACATAAACCCAAAACATGGGGGTACATAGGAGCTGAATATGAAAAAGATATATGGCTGTAACAAATGAACATCATACCCCACTTTTACATCCTCCTGGCGAAGTTGTGCAACAACAAGAATTCCTTCAAATGAATTGCATTCACATGCAAACTTGCATCATACAAGTTATGATAAACTGCTGCAACTTGTCATACTCTCGACATAAATGAACACATAAGATGGAAATATGCATCCACAACAGAAAAATTCAAGCCTTACCTGCTCAAGAAATCCAACCATTTCTTACCAAGCCAACTCAATGGTGACTTTTTCTGCTGAAAATCATCCTCTTGTGAATCATCTTGACTCACATCGATGATGGAATCTCCTCTTCCATTATTTCCAATATATTTATCCATCTGCTTCTTGTGTTGTGGATGAGTGGTTGGATGCAATGTCCAACATTGGTTGATGAGATGACCCCTCTTCTGGCAATGAGTGCAAATCTTTTGCATCCTCTTTTCACGTTGTCTTTGCTTATAAAGTTTCCTGAAAGTGGTCAATCTTTTCCAACATTTTGAAATATGATGGTTATATAAACCACAATATGTACATGGATTCTTTCTTCCATTTTTACATACAAATTTATCATGCTTAACATGATCAAAAGAAACTGAATGATAAGTAGAATTATACCTTGAACATTCACCTTTATCGCCTCTTTGAGGAGGTGAATTGGAAGAGTTACAAGATCTCCTTTGAAGACCAACAAAAGTGTTCTTATCCTCATCATTGTCACAACTCTTTCATTTCACACATTTGCATTCATCTTTAACACAAGCCTTACATGTTGGAGGGATTGAACTTTCAACAAAAGTTCTTGAACTTTCACCTTTATAGCCTTCTTGAGGAGGTGAACTTGAAACAAAATTTGTTCTTGGAACGTTTTCCTTTGTCTCCTCAACTTTGGAATTTGCTCCATCTATTCATGCATATCCAATACCACAATACTTGGGTCTCTCTTCAACAACAATAGGTTCAACAATGCCTTTTGCATGCTTTCCTAACCTTTTACCTTCATAGCCCATTTTTAACAATAACTTGGACCCTATTCCTCTTGTATGATTTTCAAAAACACCAAAACATTCATCTTGAGAGGAATTTGAAGATAAACTAGCATTACATACCTCATGTTCATGCATGTACTTGGTAAGGGTTTCCTTTTCCTCATGGAGTTGAATCTCCATCTCATGCAACTTTTCAAGAAGCTGGTCTTTCTCCTTCTTCATGGCCATCAACTGCTCTTCAAGGGAAATTCTCTCCTTTCTATCTTCACACATCTCTTTCATCACATCTCTCATGGTTAGCAACTCCTTCAACATCTCTTTGTCAAAGAACTTAGATAATGAAGATGTATGAGAACTATCATTGTTTGAAGCTTCCGCCATCCTTGCAAAATATCAAACTTCAACACAAAACTTGTACAAATACCAACAGCTAAATCTCAAGCTATCAATGGCAATCACATTAGAAAAACAAACTAAGCTCTGATACCACTTGATCTGAAAATAGTGGGTTGACTTGTTATGCTATGCAAGCACCCTCTACTTCATTAAAATAAAAATTTACAGGACCTTGATCAATGTGTTAAAATATGCAAGATAGATTATGTGCCAAGTTTATGCTTCTTCTTTTAAATGTTCATGTGTGAGGAAATGTTCTTTTAAATGGTTAAATATGTACTTTAAATAAATACACAACAACACAACTTGTAGCAAATAAACCATCAAACTCACAACAATAACAATATGATAAAAGAGTTCACCCCTCTCTGGGCTACATCTCCTTGAGCCTCCTTCAATGAACTTGGCTCTCTGGGATTAATTTTTAAAAAATTATTTTACAAGTTGCTACTCAACTCCAATGAAAATATTGATTGTACCATTGGGTTCATAATACATAAAAACCCCAAAAATGACTAATAGAACTCTAAAAACAGATCATGGCTCATCCGTGCATGACCTCTTCTACATGTGGCCTTAAGCTTCCCTGAGCTTATCTTTGGAAAAAACACCTATAAAATTCCTCAAATGGATCTAAAACCTATCCCAAAGTGTTCAAATAATAATAATTAGTCAAAAATGGTTATTCAATCACAGAAAACAAACATAGGCTCATCTGTGCATGACCTCAAACAATGAGGGCTTCAAGCTCCCTAGAGATTCCAGAAACTTCAATGGTTAAAAAACTACAAAATAATTCTTCAAATGGCTGTGAAAACAGTTCCAATGGATTTATAACATCCAAAAACCCCTAGCTGGGCTTTTACGACACCTCATTCGGCCAAAAAATGAAGAAGATAGGCCTCCTGCCATTCTCTTCCTTCAAGCTTGTTGTCTCTGGTTTGCCAAAACGCACCTCTGTGTGCTCAACCTAGCTCACGTGCGTTTTTACGTGCTTAAACCCAAAACTGTATGCAACCACATAACTTTGCAAACTATAGGATGGTTATGAGCATGCCTAGCCCCTAACCGCCAAACCCGTGGGCACATGGGTCCATCTGACCTTGTTTTCCCGCAAAAAAGGGCTAGGTTCCTAAACCCAATGGTTTAGCGCCAAGTGTTAAAATGTGCACGGGGTTTTTTTTGAGTCTGTTTAAATGCGTGCACATATGGTCATGTGGTGGTACACATGTGAAAGGGGGTTGGGGTTTAGCCCCAACCCAAACTGCACCCAACCATAACATAACTTAAATTTAAATAAAATCCAAACCATATAAATATATATATTAAGAAATGACGTGTGGTATATTTGTCAGGTGGCCATTGCTAAAGCGCTTGGTCCTTGGGGGAGGTCTAGGGTTTGATCCCCATGGAATACATAAAATTTTGAACTAACAACCAATTACAATGGTGCCACGTGGCAACCTATGACTGGGCCATGTGGCACCACACCATTTGCCCATTAAATGCCACGTGTCACAAATTGATTCGACCACATCTACCAATTCGAAACTGCCACATCAGCATATGTCAACTTAGCATATGGACATGCCATGTTAGCGTACGACCTCTGCCACGTCAGAATCCGTACAGACTATATGGACTACACAGTCAACACTAATTTTTTTTACCTATTTGGCGATTCGAACAGATCGCGATATCTCTCTCATCCAAGGTCTGTTTGAACCCAAACGAGCTGCGTTGGGTTCATGACGACGAGGGCTACACACTCATTCGTTTTGAGGCAATTCTAAGAAATTTGTTTTTTGAGCTAAAATTTGACCCCTGGTCTAGATTTTGATCATATATAGTTGACATCCTTTTCTAAAACATCTTTTCAGTTGTAAGGCCGAAATCTCCCTTATAGAGATGGTTCTTGCAACTCTTTTCACAGTGCTCTGTTTTCCATTTCCATCAAGACATGTAAATGTCTTGTTATGACAATCTAGGACAACATGATGCTTGTCCAACCAATCCATCCCAATCAGAACATCATAAGACCCCAATGGTATGATATTTAGATCAATACTAGTATTCACTCCATTAAGACTTATGGAGCAACCTCTGACCATATCATGGATTCTTCTTTTGGTTCCAGTGGCTAATTGAACCAAACTAGCTTTTCCAAGTTTACTTTTCTCCAAATGTAATCTATCGACTATCTTAGGATCAATGTAACAATGGCTTTCTCTTGAATCTATCAAAATAGCAATAGGATGATTTATGATCTTACCTTCCACCTCGATCATATTGGACTGGTACTATGCTTGTCGATCATTTAAAGATGCCTAGATTCTTCCCATATCCTGGACTATTATAGCCTCTTAGATGTTGTGCACAGTATTCACTCTGTCCTTTCTATGTTGGATTGTTGGTATTCCCCTTTTTCCCAAGGAATATTCCTTCTTGAAATCCATTTTAGAATATTGATCTTGATGATATCTATTTGGATCATTCCTATTGAAGGGAGGTTTGAATCCTTTCCTCCTCTGATCGGACTTCACATTCTTCTTGTCCTTCCAAGATTTCTGTAGGGATTCTCTTCCCTAGCCTTGCTCATATAGGTATTTAGCCTTCCTGATGGCCTCAGTGAAGGTCTTGGGTCAATCATACTTGATATTTTCCTTATAGAACATTAGCAATCCACTTAGAAATCTTTGTATTTTCACTTTCGCATCACCAATGAACCTGACATACTCTAACAATCCCAAGAACTTCCTCTCATATTCTTCCGTAGTCATGCTTCCCAACCCGAGTTCAAAGAACTCCTACATTTTCTTGTTATAGAAATTCTCTGAGAGGTACTCCTTCTGGAAGTACTTCTTGAATTGTTTCCAAGTGATCCTACTTTCATCAACATGCTCCACTTGCTTTAGTTGATCCCACAACACTGCAACTTTCTTGTGTGAATGGTAGGTGGCAATACTAGCTTCTAGGTTTGATGAATATTTATGCAACTAAAAATATCTTCGAAGCCTAATAAACCATGCTTCAACATCATCGTCCCTTTCTCTTTCACCATTGAAGGAAGGTGGCTTGAGCTTCCTTATCTCTCCCTGTAAACAATCTACCTCTTGTTTCCTTCTCTGGTGTCTGACATGAGACACTTATGGAATTCTTATGGGATCATCTGATGCATAAAACTTTCTTCTGGAGTAAGGAGGTGAGTGGTATCCATGAGCTCTGCTAGCACTTCTGGAATAACAAGCTCTTCCACGAGCATCTCCTCTTTCATGACACCTGCCTTCTTCCTCTTGTCTTTAGTTTGATCCCTTCTTCGTTTTCCTCTGCAACTGATTTAATATCTACAACACTCGAGCATTTATCTGGTTTCTCTCTCTCATCAGTCTCTCGTTATCTGCCTTATAGCTCTACACTTCCATCTTCAGGCCTCTTACCATTTCTATTAATGTTTCCTGCTCTGTTTTTCCCTTGTGCCCATTGGAATCTGTCTCTGCATTACCAAATCTAGTATTATGGACTTCAACCTCCTTGTCATGGAAGGAGGCTCCCTAGCCTTCTTCCATTTCCTCAATACGCATCTTGAGTTGATGCGCTTAAGCCTCTTAATTCTCCAAAATCTGTAAGCAACCATTTTGTTAGAATTATGAATATGATAGGCAAAAAAATTGCCACACCATGCTACATTTCTCTTTCTTGTTTTTCTTCATGGAGATTATATCCCCATTCTCCAAAAATAATAGTGTCCTGTTATCCTTTTCTAACTCAGAGTTTCATCCTCTGCGGGTGCTTCTTTCAAACCACCTCCCTAGGTGATCATGACTAGAAACCATGGTTAAATCCTCCCTTAGCCCTTTTCTGTCTCGGAGACAACCAAATATTCCCTTAGCCCTCCTTTCCTTAGTTCTCGAACTACACAGTACCATGGTCATGACCCTGCACTTAGCTAAAAAGTGCTTTTCCATAGCTTTGGGACTTCAGGACTTTCAACCAGAACCAGATCAATGGTCCTCGTCCTCTCTCACAGTCGATGATCGAGATCCACTTCGGGACTCCACGCTTCGAGAGTTTCAAATTTTCTCACTTGCCTCCTCCTGGAATGCCTTTACTTGAAGTTCTTGATCTGTTGACAGGTGTCCTCCCACAAATCAGCGGTTGTGAATCGTTTCATCACTTTGAGCTCTGAAAGTGTCAAACTTCCCTCCTACATTTTCTCTCAGAGGTGCTTTGACCCGAAGTCGACGATCCTTCAACGCGTGTCCTCTGGAATTGATGATCGATATATACTCTGGCCTTCGAGAGTTTTTACCCAACACAACCTAACACACCTTTCCCTTCTAGAGTGCCTAGTCTTCCGAACTGCACAATCTACCACAACGTGGTGAAACATTGGAATCAGACACATGGCCCAATCAGGCGGGTGACATTTGTCACGTTCTAATCAAACTTTCAATGTTCCAAATGACCAAATCTTAGTGAAACATGGCACACATCCCATGTTTCCACATCATACCAGGTGACATCATCGTGCCTCATCACTTCGTCTCTTCCAGTTTTGGGGCTTCGGGAGTTTTCAAACTAGCACACTTTCAATTCTCCTGAACTCTAAATTCCTAAAATTGCCAATCTGTGGCCATGTGTCCTCCTGGATTGGATGACCAAGATTCACTTCAGGTCTTCACCCAGAGTCCATAGATCTAATCCATGTGTCCTCCTTAATCTGATGGCTAAGATTTATTCGGGGCTCCAAACTTCGGAGATCTCAAATTTCAAACTTATTTGGCCCCACTGGATTTTATCCAAAGTCATGGATCTGGTGATGTGTGGATCTCATCAGATCAATGGATGAAATCTTCTTGGATGATCAGATAGTCAAGGTTTTCTCTGACTCTCCGGCTCTCTGGGCTTCAAGAGTCTCAAGCCTCAACTGAGAACCTCTCGAATGGATTCCTCTAGAGTTACTAATCTACTGACACGTAACCACTTGGTGATCGATGGTCAAGATCTACTTCAAACGATCCAACATTTGTTTCTTACTTCGGATCTCTAGCTCTCCAAGATTAGGTAATTTCAAAACTCAACTTCTCCTCACTCGCTCTTTCCCGAAGTTCTTTCAACCAGAGCACATGATCAGTTGACGCACATCCTCCTATGGAACAACAGTCCCTAGCTACTTTGACTATTCAGAGTTTAGATGTTAGAGATATAACCTTTCATATCACTGCATGCCTTTCAATTTACAGGGGCATGCATCGACGGTTTGGAGTAACCCATTTTTCACCCAACAATTATCCTGACACTGACACATAACCCCTCAGGGAAAACCTTGGTTTGTATTGTGGGACCACCTTGGGAAATTATCTCCCATGCAACTTGGTTCTCTGCAATGCCTGTTGGTTGTTGATCTCTCTCTCTAAGGGGATCCGATGGTCACGACCTTTAACCTTACTTCCTTTTCATCAAACGACCCCTATTTACCTATCCTCTGATCCAACGATCCCAGATCTCCCTGATCCTACGGTGGCGATCACTCTCGAATTAAAAAGGAATGGTCACAATCCTTTGAACCCTCATAGAGTTTCTATGATGTTCTATCTTCTACGTAGCTTCTTCAATGCCATTCCTCCTAAGCTTTTCAACTTCCTGGTCAGAGTTCAATTTCGACCATGAAATCCTGACCAATAGACCCGACCATACCTGCTCGGTGTTTCAAACAGAAGCTTTGATACCAAATTGTAACATACCCACCCACCCATAGGCCAGGTACTCTACCGGAAAGCCCACCCTCAGACTTATTTCTCTTACAGATACCCTCCTTAGTCATTAAGGATGAATAAGATAACATCTTTAACAACATGCACAACAATATTCAACAAGCATGCATAATCTAAAGTTTACGTTAAATGATAATTAAATATACACAATGAAAATACATTCATACACAAGTAGGAATATCATGACAAAGAGCACTTATCTCTATGAATGACACTGACTGGCTACATAACAAGGAAGTTCCACCCAACCATAAACACTATTGCTCCAAATATCAACATCAGTGTCACCCCTGAGCCAGGGCTATGAATCCACAAGGATGGTTCCAGAGTGTAATTGGGTTCCCAAACTAGTCAACTCTCAAGCTCTCACAAGTTTCCTGACACCCACAACAATCCAAGTACCCATCTCTCCTCTACCCAAACTCTGCCACCCGAGAGAATGGACCTCCACCCTTCTCTTCCACACAATCCCTCAAATAGTCCTTCTCCTTCCTACCAAGGCTTCCATCACAGCTGGTCCAAAATCTCAATGTTGTAACTCTTAGGACTCATAGCTGTGAGAAAAATAGGGCACATGCCAATTCATTTTAGACATGCAGGCCACGAGTCATAGCTAGATCACACCAGCGACCCCTACAACCAACTATCATGTGGATAATTCTTCAACAACTCTGTTTCCTTTGCTTTTCCAACCAAGATGCAGGCGAGTATGGGTCAATGAATGGGTTAGGGAGTGCATGGGAGTGTGTGAGGGAAGAATGAGTGAGTGAACGGGAATAAAAAAAATATTCATTAGTCCAACCCCCCCATCAGACCAAAGGTGGGTTTAAGTAACCTCGTGGGGAAAACAAGAACCTCCTAGCCTTCCCCAAGAAGTTCACATAACCGATCCCCTCCCTTAGACAAAAGGGTAATAAGAAAATAGGAATAAATCTTAGTCCCTCAAGCTCCCTCTCTTGTGGAATCATAGCCCCCTATAACTCTAGTCCTTGTCTGTCTAGCAACCAATGATGTGTTTATTATTATTAATGATCAAAACAATACATTTCCTGGGCATATTGGCCCTTCATTAATTTTTTGGGCAATTTGGCCTCTCATCATTGTAACAATACATTATTTAAAATGAGGGTTCAAAACCTGGGGTGTTACATATTTTTACACCCTTGTTTCCCCCAGTTTGTAAATATTATTCTTCTGAGCAAGGCTATGTACAGATATGTCGTATGAATGAAAGAAAGATAATGAACCTTGCTAAAGAAAGTAATGTATATATTTTGTTATTTGATAAAAAGGAAATTGTGGCATGACTGTTGAAAGAGGGTTTCCAATGTATATCATGATACATGAGAGGGGATGGTAAGGGGAACTAGTAATGGTTGAGATGGCCCCTTTCAGGATGGTACTCTGCTGGATATAAATTGACCAGACCTAGAATAGTCTTATAGCCTAGAAAATTTAATTACTAGTCAGGCTGGTAGTTGGGAAGTCATCCTCAAGATTCAATTAGGAGATGGGCAGAGTACCCATCTGGAAAATTCCCGATCTAACCCATGAAATATTTCTATGGAAGGAAAGAAAAGAAAATAAAATCCAGGGAAGAGGGAAAAAGATGCACACGAATGGGTCTAATTATCGAACAACAGAGCATGGGAGGCTCTTTGGTTATGAGGGGAACTAAAAAAATAAATTGGGTTGGCTGCATGAGAGACTAGGCAATGTTTTCTAATCAATCTAATAAGTGGAGTTGCAATGATTGAGTCAACGATCATAGCAGGGTCCCTTGCTTGGTGGATAGAAAATAGAATTGCAAGGTTCCTATGGAAAAATGAGAGTAACCTTTGTCCCTTACTATTGTTGAGTAGAAAAGGAAGAACCTCTCTCTCTCTCATGGAATCATGACATAGCTAGGGGATGACCAGTGGAGGAATACTCCAAGAGAAATTATGCCTATGGTTGGGTGGAAAAGAGCACCCCTTTCAATAGTTTCCAACTATTTTCAAATTTTAGATAAGTGTGACTCTGATTTTTATATTGTCTTGATTGTGTTGTTGCAATATGTATTTTCTTGAGCTAGAGGATGGCATAATATTTTATCTTGTTTGAATGGTATAATTTGTGGCTTTGATGGTCGAGCGACTTGGGAAACTTTGAAGTAAAGATTGAATATCATACTTTGTACATAATTGTTCGTCCTTCCTCTGTTTAGAAAAGGAGAACTGTTATTAATGGGGTTTAAATGAATCTGGGGGAGTAATAATTTTTCCTATGTTCTAGTTGGAAAGATCCCTCAAAGGGATTTCCCAAAGATCAATTTTGCAAATATAGAGTCGGGAAAAACTCTATTGGATTGCTCAGGTCCTATCGATCCATCAAAATTATGTTTTTTTGTTATATAATTTGAGCTCTACAGACGAAGGCTGCTTCCTTAAAACCATTCTACCAAGTGACCACAGGATCAAGTCCACAGGCTTAACCAAATCTCAGATAAATATTTAAGAGTGTAGCCCTCGAGGGCTTGTCAAAGTTTCACAAGACCAGCTCCTTGGAACCCTTTTCTATGTTCAAAATGAGCTAAGCCTTCCCGAATTCAGGACTTCAAAGGTCTAGGACTTTGGGATGTTGAAACCTCACAACATTCATATCCTTTTGAAGGAAACCTGTCAAAATAATGACTGGTCGGTATGACCCACAACTAGTAGTCTCTTATCATTTAACATGGGATCCGTCTTATCATTAAACACTTACCAAATTTTGACTATGAGTGTTCCCTTCACCATTGATCATGATCACATATCAACTGTGTGATTATCATCTTTTTCGTCTTATGGATCCAACGGTGGGGATGCTGCCTGAAGTAGCTACTTGATCGGACAATTGGCGAGAGTTCATGATTTTATGACTCTTGTAATACCCAATCTTTCAACCTCTCCAGATTCTTACCAGCTGAAGTGGTCACAATGTAGTGAAGATCAGATGTTGGCGTTCAATACCCCTACTTATTCTATCCTTCCACTGCTCTCGATTGAATGGTCAAGAAAGATCCCAAAGGATCGTAGATCGATGTTCTGTGGAACTTCGGGACTTTGGCCTTCAGGATTTCAAGATTTTGAAGTAGAGAATAACCCAGGCTATGGCCTGAAGGATAGATATTACTTAATTAATAGGATTAAAAAAATATTGTGATTAGCCTTAATCTACTTCGTAAATATGCATGTGGGACCCTCTTCGGGAGTCTAGAACTTCAAGACTTAGATACTTCAGGGCTCCTAGGGATTCAAGGATATAGGAGGGTGTGTTAAAAACTGAAGAACAAAGCACTTAAGTTCCCTTTTTATAGTGTCTGACTTTGAGTGGATGGGACCACGTACGCCATGGTGATGTGGAGTGCATGGATAGTTCCATGTGGCTTCATTGGATTGCTCATGATTTAGGTGTGGGACCCCTCTGTCAAGTCTAAACCATGTGTTAAGTGTGGATAAATATCAATAGTCACATATTTAAGGGTGGAAAAAACTCCACCATATATATCAATGGGGAAAGAGACCTCGAGACTTCGGGTTGTCGGCGATGTTTTAGACATGTACATGAATGACAAAGTAGGCCCAACAACCTGATATTCAAGAAGGCATGGGGTGATATTCCTTGCAACCCCTCTTTCACACCCACATCATTGTCAGAGCATGACAACATGGGTTATGATAATTCCATTTCGGATGACACGAGAGAAGTGATGCCACATGACGAAGGGGGTGTTCATTTGTCAATGACACCTCAAAAAATTTAGAAATTCAGAACTCGGTTTTAGACAAGGGTACATTCATTGGAAAGCTCTCAGTGAGCACAAGGTGATGAGGTCCTTATCCAAGGAATTCAAGGAGTTGTAGGAAAGAGGAAAATTTATACCCCCATACCTTAAAAGTCTACTTAGGGGGTCGAGTGTGTGACACCTCTCTATGAGGAGATTGAAGAGTGTTTCAAACAATTATTCTTTTGGTTAATTTGGTATGGCCTCAGTCGAAGATACTTAGGAGGAGTTTTTCATATCGGTAAATAAGAAATTTAGCAAGCGTCTTTTGTATGGCTACGTGGTACCTCGTATGGTTAGGCGTACATCGTTTGTCTCCATACTCAACAAATTGTTTCAGTCTAGCTTGTAGCTCTTGGGTTGTCACCAAGTATGTAATCAACCTGCAAGAACATCGTTTTAGAAAAAGGAATGGATATGAATTAAGGATTTTTAGATATTGGAGTCATTAATTTATCTTAGTGAGTAGTGTCCATCAACTAAACATCGGTTTCCATATACATTTTATCCCATCATGGATTTTATAACTACTATACATGTGACTTAACCAATGTTAATTGTTGAAATGAATCCACTTCTCCACCAAGGCATTGTAGTTGCTTTCCAGCAAAAGACAAATAATCAAAGTAGATTGTGAGGAGGAATGAGGAACTCGTCAAAACATGCATGTTGTTCCATTCCTGCCAAAACAATATACCACTCGAACAACCATTGAAGCACTCCTTTAGTCCACTTTGTGGCTTGCAATCAAGATTATGTATTCGTGAATTCAGATTGATGAAGCCAAACCTAATGTTTGTTGTACATTGTAGCCATTCTTCTGAAGGTATACATATGTGAAATGTTCATCTTTTTCTTGGTATTGTTTCATTACTTCCATGTTTTTCCCACCCCTTCCTTGCATGAAGAACTAATAACAAACCAGAGACTATGTCAATTGTCCATTCAATTTATATCTAAACTAATTGAGTTGATTAACAACCCAATCTAGCCATTGGCATTGAGGCCTTCATTGTAAGTTGATGGAAAATACTACTTATAAATAGATAAAGTTCATTGGATAAATAGACATTTCAAATCATGATCAATTTTTTTGTGTACAAAACACTGGTAAATTGAGTATTTATATATAATTTAATAAGTTAGGGCACCTATAATACTATATATTATAAGGCAATGTTGACTAGGTTGGCTATTAAACCATAACCAAGTAATACAATAATGAGGGTGCTTCACCATAGTTTCAAGTAACCACAAGTGATTATTACCATCATTTCAACCCCCCCTCAATCTTAGGATAGGGTAATGGAGAAATATGTTCAGGTACAAAAGGAGGAGCGAGCATACCTGGCTCACTATATGGACAATTGTTGTTGTAATAAGACAATGGTTTTGTCATGACCCTACTCACTACAACGTGGAAGGGTTTATGAATACCCAAACATCATCAATATAAAATTTCTCAACTCTTAAATAAATGCCACCATTGAATTTCTCATCATCTGGGGGAATATGATCTTGACCTATCCATCTGATAAGGAATTGTTGTAAAGAGGCATAATTACAAGAGAGAGAGGGTGTAAAAATGAGTGGGCATACTGTTGTTGGGAAATAATACCCTACGGACTAGCAAGCTAGGGTTAGACTTGCATGTAGATCATGACCTTTAAGAGATTACTTTTAACCTACCACCCCAAAACCTAAAACCCTTTTTCACATACAAACATGGAAAGAACCTACTAACCTTTTTACTGATGTTTGATGTAGATCCTCTGTTGCGCTTTGTTCGCTTGCTTGCGCTGCTCATTCCAAAGACAATCCTGCAATCAAGACAAAACACTACGCATGCATGCTATTTTTCTACTTGAGGGTTAGAGATTAAGAATAAATCGAATAAATCATATATAACTCATGCATTGGGACGAGAAAAGAATTCTTTATTATTTTCAAGATGAATCAACTTACAATCAATGTTGAGACCGACCACCATTCCTTGATCCTGATCCTAGGCTCCTCCTCTTCTTTGTCCTCCAACTGCTTTGCTTTAATTCTCCTTAAGCTTGAGGAAAGGCTAAAGGGTTGGGACAAATGGATTCGGCAATTGGGCAGAGTTTCTTCGCTATAATTTTTTTCCTCCAAATAGTACCCCTACCCCTTCTTTTATAGGATAGAAGGAGCTAGGGTTTTGGATGAACTCTCAGCCATGCATGGAGTTAACTGACCCATATCTTTTTGTCTCGTCAACAACTTTCCTATTTTTGTGCTTTGTTAGGTAAACACGGGCTGTAGTAGGCCTGCCAGTGTTCCAACGCGTGCAGTAGTGAGTTAAGGCGCGTTTGACTTAACTCAAAAGGATTTTCAAAGAGGTTTCTCAGCAAATGTTTTGGCAATGAAGGGATATGAGTTGGCCTGATGCCAGGTAATCATGTGTGGTGCAATTTAGGGTTATAACATATGCCCCCTAATGTGTGAGGGCAGAAGAGCATCTGATGGTTGAAATACATTACCAATCTTTTACCAATCTATACTGATATGCTGAATGAGGGAGCCCAAGGATCATGAATCAAGAGATGCCATCTGCAAAATAACAAATGTCTCACCGAGGCGGGCATACCCATGCTCGGGATAAAATAGAACCATGGCTACCAATCAAATACACTGTAGATCCATGTCAAATAACTATAAAGAGTAGCCGCGAATAATACACAGTGGAGCTACATCTCAAAACCAAAAAGATATACATGTAAAGTATCCATCTATTAGAAGCTGATTCGGCCTGATGGATGTACTTCAAAGCTCGAGAAGCAACTTCAAAATCTTCTAAACTCGGGTAGGAGTGTAATATGAGTGTACGACTGCACTACCCAGAGGTCTTCGACGGCTCGTCAGTTATGGACTTTGACAGTTTTGATGATCGGACTGAAGGCTTCAGTGATTTCGAATAAATACTTGATTGGATGTTTAGGATGGCCAGGTATGCGAACAAGAGACATATTGCAGAGGGGCCGACTCAGGCTCAGTGACAAACTTCCCTTGGACAATATCATGACAAGTGATAAGACTCAGGTAGCATATCTGTTAATCATAAGTCTACGAAGAAGGAGGCAACGCAAACTCTCCATATGTTTGGAAGAGTAACCAAATGGTGGAGGACACAACACTATATAGTGAGCAAAGCTTCCTAAGGTTGTACTACATCCCATAGTCTGATAATCAAACAGACATATGTGCTTTGTCCAAGGGCGACTCATTATGTTGCCAATAAAGAAAATACTTTTCCCATCCTCTTTTTGGGGTATATTTGATTTTTTTGTTCTTTTTTGATGATTTTGAAAAAGAATAAAGGAATAGTTACATTACAACGGAGGAATGAGTACAACAAACATACAAGCTCGAGGCACAACGTCAAGACTAATGTTCTGGGAAATGATACTCGAGAAAAATCCTCCAGTGGCCAAAGGTATTAAGATGTAGAAGCAAACTGTTACAAGGCTGATGGGTAAGGTATGCAAATGTGGTTGATAGAACACACGATGGTAACGTCCTTCGATGTAAGTTTAACGAGCCCAGAGAAGTGAAGCTCGGTGATTTTTCATATTTAGAGAGTTTAACTCCATTGGGGTACCTTTTTCGACAATAGTCTAGTAGGTTCGAAAAAGGGATAAAATAGCACCGATTAGATGTCAATTCAAAACCATTTTAACGAGTTTGACAAGAACAAGATCACTCGGCTATTTTTTCAATTTTAAGGAGTCTGAAAAAAGATTAACTATGGGCTCCGTCAGGAATGTTCTTCTGGACCATTTTAATGAGTGTGAAAGAATAAGGTCACTCAACGATCTTTTCAATTTTAGGGAGTCTGAAAAGAGCTTAACTATGGACTCCGGGGGGGGTTTCTTTTTCGTAAATTTAGTCCCTCAAGCCCGAAAAAGGAATAAAATCTTACCTGAGGATACTCTTCTAAAGAATTGGAATTCGATAGAGTATTCCTTTGTTCGTATAGTTGACCGTTCAGACCAAAAAATGGGTAAACTACTGTTGGACAGATGTGACTTCAAATTTCAGTTTAACGAGCGTGAAAGGCCACAAGATCGCTCGACAATCTTTTCATGTTTAGAGTGTCTGAAAAGGGCTTAAAGGAGACCTGTTATGTTTTGGGAGTCTAGAGGGTAAGACAAAGAGTGAAAAAAGACCCATGTGAATGAGGCTCAAACTTGTATTCAGGAAAGACTATACGGACTCCCGAGCCTACAGTGTTGTTAGAAGTGGCATGGACACCATAATGCAACCAGGACCTACCTAGGGCATCCATGTTTCAGTAAGCTCTACCACCAAGTTGCAACACTTCTAGAGAAAATATGACGGTTTTGTGCCACAATCGGATGGCATCGATCCTATATCATAAGAACAAAAGGCAACGAGATGCAACAGTTGGGATGAAATCCTACCCTATATGCTCAAGTTGATTTTTGAAAACAATTTTTTTTTATGGACCGTCAATATATATATATA
>ML792321.1:529877-569196 GCA_009831015.1 Picea engelmannii | reverse complement strand
ACCTGTGTATGTCCCTAAAAAGATTGGCAACTAGTTTTCCAGCACGCGAACAGTCACCAGGCGGGTACAGTCGATAGTCGGGTAGACCACAATGAGCAGGGTATCAAGCCCGAAACCTGTCAAGGGTATCGAGAGAAAATGGTTCGAAAGACAACTGAGGACCTCAAACGGATTCGAGACCCACAAAGCCCCGTGGCAAATGCAAATGACGGAATCCCTTAACAAATCCTCGATATGTGTTCTCCACTACGCTTGGTCCAGATTTGGAGGGGTTATCTCCACTACCTTTCCTTACGTGACCTCATGCTTAGGCCCTGTGTTAGAGGGGGGTCCCGGATAACTTTCACGTAACTGGACTTCTACAGTCCCTATGACAGACTCCAATGTTTGGTTTTGAGTGGCCTTGGAGAATTTACTCTCCAACCTATTCCAAGGCCCTAGTCCTGAGCTAGTGTATGAACCCTACAAACAAAAGAGTCTAATAGATTTTAAATTAGCATTGATTTTATGGGATTTTTTACGTCACAAGGTATGAAGGTGAAACTGATGGTGTGTAAAGACTCAATGAAAAATGAATAAGAAATTCTTGGAAACAAAAACTTTTACAAAAAATTCAAAAACCAACAACTTTTCACCAAGAAAGATTTCTTTTTCTTTTTAATTTTTCTAAGATTTCATGCAGCAAACATAAAGTAATTTCGCTCAATCTGCGAGCTACTTATGCTCTAAATGCACTGCAAAAACTTATGAACAAAAAGACTTTTTCCTAGCTATTGATGCAGCAACACAATCTTAAAACAAAGAAGAAAATGAAAAAGAGATAATTTTTTTTATTTAAGTGCTAAATGAAGCAACAAAGGGAAAATGCCGACAAGCACAAAACCAAGAAAACAAAATAAAATTCTGGCTTAAAGCGCAGATCGCAAAGAACCAGAGAAAAGACACACAATGGAAATCAAGAAAGCACCGACTCTTATGCTTGTCTAAAAACCATAAAACAAAATCTTTCTTTTTTATCTTTTCTATCAACAATCAACTAAGAAAAAATAGGCTAAGGGTAAGAGGCCCTAACCTACTATCTATGCAACCATAGACTCAAACCCCTGAGGGGAACACTTCTCGCCACAGGAGGGGATGACTGCCCCACCCTGATTGAAAAGAAACCACTCAAGCCTGCTACTGTCACTAAAACAACATGCATGCAAATGAGTGTTGAGCTATAACAGAGTGCGGGTACCCGCGGGATGAACTTGCACAGGCCACGTGTATGTATAAATTCCAAGACAAAACTAAACAAAGGCAGCCCAGACCTGGAAGATGCCTCTGGTATTGACAACCAGGGCCTCTTGAAGGCTTGGATGCTTCTTCTTTAACAGAAAAGAAAAATAATTGCAAAGAATAACAAAACGCAATAAAGCAAACTGAGACATGACTTCGAACCAGCAAGACTCAGATAGGATCCAGAAAGCCCCCTGAGAATGTATAATTATGACAGGGAAGAGGAGGACTGCCTCTCAAGCTCTCTGACTCCTACATTCTACTGAAACCTCTACAACAAGCGTTCAAATGCGAGCTGTAAGAGGTTAGGGCACAGGTTACACACATGCAGGCCTTCTATAGTCTGCATGTACCTCTGTGTGTCCCAATAATTATCGTCAAGCAACAGTCAAGGAAAAAATGGTATAAAGAACTAGGTTCCCTGCTAGCTCTGACCTAATAGAAAACAAACATGCAAAGATACAGAAAATCCAATCTTTTAAACTACCCAAAAACCCTCAACTAAATTCGGAAAAACCCTAAAGAGTAAATCCTCAGTGGAGTCGCCAATTCTGTTGTTGGGAAATAATACCCTACAGACTAGCAAGCTAGGGTTAGACTTGCATGCAGATCATGACCTTTAAGAGATTACTTTTAACCTACCACCTAAAAACCTAAAACCCTTTTTCACATACAAACATGGAAAGAACCTACTAACCTTTTTACTGATGTTTGATGTAGATCCTCCGTTGCGCTTTGTCCGCTTGCTTGCGTTGCTCCTTCCAATGACAATCTTGCAATCAAGACAAAACACTACACATGCATGCTATTTTTCTACTTGAGGGTTAGATATTAAGCATAAATCGAATAAATCATATATAACTCATGCATTGGGATGGGAAAAGCATTCTTTATTATTTTCAAGATGAATCAACTTACAATCAATGTTGAGACCGACCACCGTTCCTTGATACTGATCTTGGGCTCCTCCTCTTCTTTGTCCTCCAACTGCTTTGCTTTAATTCTCCTTAATCTTGAGGAAAGGCTAAAGAGTTGGGACAAATGGATTCGGCAATTGGGCAGAGTTTCTTCGCTATAATTTTTTTCCTCCAAATAGTACCCCTACCCCTTCTTTTATAGGCTAGAAGGAGCTAGGGTTTTGGATGAACTCTCGGCCATGCATGGCTGGGAGTTTCAGTTAACTGACCCATATCTTTTTGTCCCGTCAGAAACTTTCCTCTTTTTGTGCTTTGTTAGGTAAACTCGGGCTATAGTAGGCCTGCCAGCATTCCAACGTGTGCAGTAGTAGGCTTGCCAGCGTTCCAACATGTGCAGTAGTGATTTAGGGTGCATTTGACTTAACTCAAAAGGATTTTCAAAGAGGTTTCTCAACAAATGTTTTGGCAATGAAGGGATATGAGTTGGCCTGATGCCAGGTAAGCATGTGTGGTGCAATTTAGGGTTATAACCCATACCCAACTCAATGAAGATTTATCTGTGGCTAGAAGAATGATGCCAACTCGAGACAAAAGTGGACCCAATAATCTGTTGGAAGAATGTTTCCATCAAATAGATCATCATCTGGGAGACTATGATACTGAACTACCCATCAAAAAAAAAAGTGTTGTAAGAAACACCTTGTATTGGAATCAAATCAGAGTTGCTCATTCCATGAAGGGAAGTGATCACTGAACTTCATTTTTGTGAAAATAATGTTTCCATTGAACTATTCACCTACTGGAAAACATTGTCACTACCCTGTTCATCTAGTTTTGGAGGGATGGAAGACATATCCCATGCCATACTGCACAATTTCTAGATGAATAGTGCCATTGGTTTGTCCATTTGAAGAAGTGTTAGAAGAAACATCTTGTAAGAGAGAAGAGATCAATGTATTGGGCTAGGATAGTCACATATGTTTAGTATGTCAGGCCCTAGGGTTGGATATATAAAGAAATAAAGGAAGAGAAAAATAAAAGAAATATATTAATTTTCGTAGATTACCAAAATAGGTCAATAGGACTAGAAAACATGTCACAATATCAATATGGGAGTGTCAAAGGAAACCTCTAGGTGGAAATAAAGGAAAATAAATATAAGGAGTACAAAAGGATAAACACAAGAAGTAAACTCTAAATAAAGAAACAAAGATAGGTATTATTTTATGCAAGAAGAGAAGTATTGATATGGACCAAAGACAAAAGAGGAGCTATGGTTTTTATTGTCAACCATCGTGAAGGATACAAATCCTGAGAATCTTATCAATATGGAAGTGTTGAAGTAAACCTCTAGGTAAAAAAAGTAAAATAAGGATAAGGAGTACAAAAGGATAAACACAAAAAGTAAACTCTAGATAAAGAAACATAGACGGGTGCTACTTTATGCAAGAAGAGAAACATTGATCTACAACAGAGATATAAGAGGAACTAGGGTTGTTATTGTCAACAATCGTGAAGGATACAAATCCCATGAATGTTATTTGGGAGAATGTATTTAGAATATAATACATTGAAGTAGCTTGTGTCCTTGACTGAGAAATACTAGCAGAATCCTTTTTCTGAACCAAAAAGGATTTTGTTCATAATACAATATGAAATAGAAGATGAAACTTCTACCTCTACCAAGGAGTGAGGAGAAAATAAAAATCAATACAATCCACTCAATAAGCATGCTTGGTAGATGTTGCATTTTTGAATAAATGAGGAATTGGTTCATAACAATGTACAACAAAAGTATCTTGCTTACATAAAAATGTACAAAATGTACACTCAAGATTCCCCATAAACTTGTACATTCAAAGTTTAGTTGTGTATTTGTAGTTGTTCTTTCTCCCTATACATATTTTTTTATTAGGTAATTGGGTTATTTTGTGTATTGGTTAATGAGACTATCCTTCCCAGAGATATCTATAATATCGGTAATAATTTTTTCAGTTCCAATACTTGATTGATCTGAGTTTTCTCCGACCTTTTGCATGTTATATTGGCTTATAAAAGTGTGAAATAGTTGGTGCTAGGCTTGAGAAATATTACTTATGTTGGATTTGGATTAGGCAAATAATTTCTTTGGAAAAATAGCCTATTCCTCAACTTCTTCTAAAGATAACTCAAGAGGTTAAGCTTCTCTTAACCTATATAAGAAGGCTCTATGATGGTATAAAGGGGGAAGAATTGCTAGCATGAAACCTATGATCTCATAGGAAACACACAGTCAGTTGAAGGAGAGTGATCAGTGAATCTGCTCTCATCCAGGTTGCGGATCTGTCGAGAAAGAGTTAGATGAAGGGGACTTGACGAAGCTGTCGCATTCGCATCTACGATTGTAAGTATTGTTGTCGTTATTCTCATTAATATGACATGCTTGGCCTGTTTATTTCTAGTTTGTGTCTGATCTTACATGAACTTATCGTTGATAGATAGATCTATTTTGAAGCTAATGTCAATATAATAGGAAGTAGACGTACTTTGTTTGTCTACAGGACTCAGCGAGGAGCGAGATTTTGGAGCTAGATTTGGAGCATGCAGGGACAAACGTCGATAAAGAGGTACTTCTATCATTCTTCTTTCTCATGCATTAGTTTGTATAGATTTGAAAGGAAGTCGATGTCCACATTAATCACTTTCTGTCTTAGAGTTTAGGGTCTAGCTATTTGAGGCAATCTACCTGTCCGCAGGGAGATTTTCCTACAACACTCACCTAAAGTGCAAAACAACATATCTTTTTTGGTCACTTTTTTAGGGTTAGTGGAATGCTAATATGTCATCCTTGTAACAAAATTTCTCATTTTTGAGTTGATATGCTTCTAAAGTCAAAAGGTGCTAGTTTTTCCATGACACATGAGTAGTCATTTGGAATCTGGACTCTTGTTTTCTTTAATCCTTGATTTTCATGTTGGGGAGTATATTCATTGATGTTTATCAATTGCTCCATTTGTAGGTATTCAAATATTTTGGGAAATACTTTTGTCTACATTTTGAAACATTTCAATTGGGAAAATCTCTTGTATAGATATATATTTTCTACATTTCATGGGAGATGATGATGAAGCTGAAAAAAGTAACTATATCCTTGAGGTCAGAGGCAAAGGTCAGAAAATGACTTGGCAAGGGGTTCCTTGTATCATTAAAGATAATCATAGGAAATTTAATGAGAGTCATGATGGACTAATCATACAAAGAAATATGGCACTCTTTTTCTCAGGCAGTGACAAAAAGGAATTAAAACTTGCTATTTGCATACTACATTATGTATTGACTGTGATATAATTTTATTCTTCTATGGTCTAATTGATCAGATAAGTATGTTTCTCTTTCAATATGTAAGATATATTAATAATATAAACTAGTATTATTCTTTGTTGTCTCTTTTATTTGAATGTTGTTTCATATCTTATTATGATGATTTATAACTTATTATGGAAATGCACAAGAAGTTGAAAAGATCCACAACCTTCCATTCCCAAATAGATGGGAAAACAGAGAGTGGTGAACAAGACACTGTCCATATTTTGAGATGCTATAATCAAAACCATCCAAATACAAAAGATAAGAACTTGAGCTACATTCATCTTACCTAAATTCCTACAATATGGTAGTTCACACTTCCACAAGTAAGCCACCTTTAAAAGATTTTTTTTTATGTTTACCACCTCGAAATTTGGATATGGTTTATGAGAACCCTTATTTACAAAATTTGTGACCTCTATCAAGTCTATAATCATGATTTAGGGGTGCTTGTGGGCTACACAAATGACTTCCAGCAGTTACCCTCTTCTTGGGATATTAGTGATGTTATGCAGTGGTGTTGAGAAAATATTATCACTGCCTTAGTAGGTCCATATTGAAGAGTTCATTCAAGAAGTTTTAAATAAATCTCACTGCCCAACATAGATGTTAATGCAATTCAAAACCATCCAACATCACGATTCAAAGCAATTTTTTTTTATTTTTTTTATTTTTTATTTTCTGAAAAGATCACAACATGCTTACAAAGTTTACCATCCATACCACTCTTTACGTTTAGCATTTTTCATATGATGAATTGGGTGATGAAACAAGGGTCATAATCTGACTTATTATAGAAAAAGTTATTATCATTGAAGAGGAGACATTGTTGCTTATACATCACCCATGAATGACTTGTCAAGGGAACCTGGATATAAAAGGGAATGTGATTTTTTTTGGAGTAATGGAGAGGAGCATGTCTTTTGATCGATAATTTGTAGCACTGTAAAAATATATTTTATAGGCAAAACAAAAACTTATGAAACACACTTTATTAAATAGTGTCACATATAGACACTCGAACAAAGTTTGTTGATGGCATTTTGGTCTTATAAGCATACTTCATAGTGATTCTATCACCTTTTTTTCACCTATGGATGAGGGATTCTTAGACCTCTCTACATGAAACTGATGTGGGATTACAATATAAGTTGAATCTTTTCAATGCTAAAGAATAAGCATCATTGTTCTTAGTCTCTTAGGCGATCTACTTTGGCTACATAAATTTATTTATTTATTATATTTTTATCATCATGGTCTCTACTTGCAATTTCTCTCCTTGTTTGTCTTGGTGACCCAATTAATGTAAAACCAAAGTTACTTTACTACTGGACTTGGAGAGTGACATTGTAAAGCTCTTTATGAAATATCTAAAGAATATGGATATGAGAGTGAAATTCATAGCTTATGTGAAAAGATATAAGAAACACATTAGGAACCTTTCCAAACATGCAATGAGTGGATAAGTTGGAATTTGCAAGGGAAAAGTTATGATATCCGATGTCATAAGAAAACAGAAAAATTGTAATCTTGCTACCAAAATCAGGGCACAAGCTGATCCATACAAAATTTGTAATCTTGCTACCACTCGCATGTCTTTCAATCAAATTTTGAGCTTAATATATTGCATCTAATTGTAAGTCTGCATATTTTACTTGCAGGACCTACTTAATTACGTATCATTGGTTTGCCTTCTTTATCTTACACACATGGGGACATATAACCTATTGATTTTTATTCTAAGATTCACTATACCACTTTATGTGGCTTTCTTGTTGTTGGAGATTGTAACATATTGATAACTTAGTTAGGTCATGTTTTGTCTGAATATTTTTTATTTTTTATTTTTACATGGGGTGCTTTTACCTCAGGTAATTTTGCTTATGACATAATTGTGTTTAACTAAAAATAAACATTATCCATGGTGCCCTTGTTACTTTTTACATATTTCACTGTTCGGTTATAAGAGTTTGAAAGTTGAGACATTTCTACAAGTTTGGGAGCAAGGTGACAAATCTCTTTAACTTTGTAAGTATAAAAATTCCAAAGTGGCGATGATGAATTTGTTTCGAGGGGTGAATTTTGGACCTCTTAGTCAACTTTGATTACATTATTTCTCTGCATTTACAAGATTATTTGTGCTTCCATTGTATCCAATCTATGGTGGGGAGAACTCACACATATATCCACAAATTAACCATATATATGTAGAAACTGATTGTTAACAACTCAGATTATTACTTCAATTTTCTGGATATTTATTAAAAATATATAGGCTAATATGTAAATAAATTAAATTAATGGCATACAAATAGTGTTGGTGGATGTCAATTACTATTTAGTTCAGGGTCTGGTCTAATATTTAATATGGAAGGTTACCTTGCATCCTTAAATTGATACTTTTCCAACACAATTGCTAATGGATCAAGTATTATACAATATACAACCATAAGCCATAGCTACATCACAAGTATCAGAACTACAAACCATGGGGGGGCGAAAAGGCATGCCATCGTTACCCCCAACCATAGAGGGCCCACAAGGCATGACATGGCTACTTGTAACAATTGAGGATGATATGAAATCAACGCAGAGACTTGCAACCCAAAGCAACATATATATTAGCAAATATTTTGTTACATGAATGCCTCATTAACCACCTTTATCTCAAAAAATTTATACATGTGGGATTATTCACAACAAACACATAGAACCTTGCACAAAGAACAATCAACATGGATCACACCTTACTTCACTATTTACTCAAAGGACGTATCATGAAACTAATTCAAAAACATTGATCTCTTGCAAAAAACTTCAAAAATTGATACTTTTCAACTAGAATTGCAACCTTAATTTGATACTTTTCCAACATAATTGCAAGACTTATAACCATGCAATACTATTTCTATCTAGGGTCTATGTGGTCTCTCTGAATGTAAAGTGATGAAGTTTCAAACATTTGTTGCAGTTAATTATTGGGCAGAGTATATTTAAGCATGATGTACATAGGTTGTTGATAATGAATAACACCCTTTTAGAGTGGTTGGCACACTAGTATGACTATACAAAAAATAGTGGTACTTAAGTTCAAAGCCTATGGATATCATCTTAAGTGGTAAGATTCATGATAATATCATCCTTTTCCTTACAAATCCTCACCCCTGCTATGAGATAATATTTTCCCTTGTAATATCTATGTTAGAAGTGATCAAACCAAACCAATTAAATTCACTCATAGATTATGAATGATTATCTTAATAAAAGTTGAAGTTGTCTTCTAGCTACCATAAATATCATAAGAAGCACAATAAATTAAAACTGATTCACTATTTTTGTCAATAAATAAATAATAATTTAAAAAACTCGAGATGTACTCAAGCCAAAGCATGTGAATATATTGAAGTTGAGTTCATTTAAGTATCTTCTCAACAATAAGTACTGGTAACTTTCTCCATTCTCCATTAGTGAACAAACCATGCCATGAAAGACACATCAAAAATCATAACAAGAAAAAATTCACACATTGGGGATCTATATTGATGTCCATGAATGACTTTTGTTGGAGTAGATGTCAACACCAAGTAATTTTTGACACCCCTAGCTATAGTTTACACTGCTCCAAATACTAGATCAATGGACATCCTCTTAATATCTGCATGGTAATTTATTGTAAAAGAGTGGAATTGAGAAGCAACAATTATTGCTTCTCTATGAAGAAGTTTTAGATTGTCTTTTCGAACTTGACAAATTCCTTTAATTTGGTTGTATATAAGTTTCGAGTTGGTGAAGACGACAATATAGATGACACCATGTTTTTTCGTTGTTTTCATCCCTTCAACAAGGGAAATATAGTATGCTTCATTATTGTTAGTTCGTCCATAAACTTCTCTCTGACTTTGTAGGACATGATTTAGAGCTTTATTGTGAAGGACATGTGTGATAACCACTTGACTAGGGTTCAAATAACAAGACACTTCAATGGATAATTCCCACTTCTGCATCATTCTTTATGATTAGAAGGAGCTAAAGAAAAAGAGAACAACAAATTTTGATCAGAAAATAGGCATCTTTGAATAAAGTCATAACATTGAATAAGCTACAATACTCAAAATAAATGAAAATATACTACAACAAAAAAACAAACGACTATTTCCTTAAAATATGGTAGAGGCATTCATCTCAGCAAGCTCACCTGCACATGTTCATAAAAAAAACACAAAGGCAACAACACCTATAATGCAACTTAGTGAGAACGTAGTTGAAATGAAATCAACAAACAAAATTCGGTGAATACAAGGAGAAAAACAAGAGAAAAACTTTATGCAAACTTCAAGTTCAATAACAGAGAATTTATTTTAGTTTAAGGCTTCTTTGTGGATTCCCCTACTTCAATTATAAATTATGAATATAATAGGCTATTTTTCCTAAGAAATTATTTTCCTAAGCCAAATCCAACATAAGGCATACTTCTCAAGCCTAGCACCAACTATTTCACACTTTTATAAGCCAATATAACATGCAAAAGGTCGGAGAAAACTCAGATCAATCAAGTATTGGAACTGAAAAAATTATTACCAATATTATAGATATCTCTGGGAAGGATAGTCTCATTAACCAATACACAAAATAACCCAATTACCTAATAAAAAATATGTATAGGGAGAAAGAACAACTACAAATACACAACTAAACTTTGAATGTACAAGTTTATGGGGAATCTTGAGTGTACATTTTGTACATTTTTATGTAAGCAAGATACTTTTGTTGTACATTGTTATGAACCAATTCCTCATTTATTCAAAAATGAAACATCTACCAAGCATGCTTATTGAGTGGATTGTATTGATTTTTATTTTCTCCTCACTCCTTGGTAGAGGTAGAAGTTTCATCTTCTATTTCATATTGTATTATGAACAAAATCCTTTTTGGTTTAGAAAAAGGATTCTGCTAGTATTTCTTAGTCAAGGACACAAGCTACTTCAATGTATTATATTCTAAATACCTTCTCCCAAATAAAATTATTGGGATTTGTATCCTTCACGATTGTTGACAATAACAACCCTAGTTCCTCTTATATCTTTGTTGCAGATCAATGTTTCTCTTCTTGCATAAAGTAGCACCCGTCTATGTTTCTTTATCTAGAGTTTACTTTTTGTGTTTATCCTTTTGTACTCCTTATCCTTATTTTACTTTTTTTACCTAGAGGTTTACTTCGATACTTCCATATTGATAAGATTCTCAGGATTTGTATCCTTCACGATGGTTGACAATAAAAACCGTAGCTCCTCTTTTGTCTTTGCTCCATATCAATACTTCTCTTCTTGCATAAAATAATACCTATCTTTGTTTCTTTATTTAGAGTTTACTTCTTGTGTTTATCCTTTTTCACTCCTTATATTTATTTTCCTTTATTTCCACCTAGAGGTTTCCTTTGACACTCCCATATTGATATTGTGACATGTTTTCTAGTCCTATTGACCTATTTTGGTAATCTACAGAAATTAATATATTTCTTTTATTTTTCTCTTCCTTTATTTCTTTATATATCCAACCCTAGGGCCTGACATACTAAACATATGTGACTATCCTAGCCCAATACATTGATCTCTTCTCTCTTACAAGATGTTTCTTCTGACACTTCTTCAAATGGACAAACCAATGGCACTATTCATCTAGAAGTTGTGCAGTATGGCATGGGATATGTCTTCCATCCCTCCAAAACTAGATGAACAGGGTAGTGACAATGTTTTCCAGTAGGTGAACAGTTCAATGGAAACATTATTTCCACAAAAATGCAGTTCAATGATCACTTCCCTTCATGGAATGAGCAACTCTGATTTGATTCCAATACAAGGTGTTTCTTACAACACTTTTTTTTTGGATGGGTAGTTCAGTATCGTAGTCTCCCAGATGATGATCTATTTGATAGAAACATTCTTCCAACAGATTATTGGGTCCACTTTTGTCTTGATTTGGCATCATTCTTCTAGCTACAGATAAATCTTCATTGAGTTGGGTATGCCCACTGATTTTTACACCCTCTCTCTCTTGTAATTATGCCTCTTTACAACAATTCCTTATCAGATGGATATGTCAAGATCATATTCCCCCAGATGATGAGAAATTCAATGGTGGAATTTATTTAAGAGTTGAGAAATTTTATATTGATGATGTTTGGGTATTCATAAACCCTTCCATGTTGTAGTGAGTAGGGTCATGACAAACCCATTGTCTTATTACAACAACAATTGTCCATATAGTGAGCCAGGTATGCTCGCTCCTCCTTTTGTACCTGAACATATTTCTCCATTACCCTATCCTAAGATTGAGGGGGGGTTGAAATGATGGTAATAATCACTTGTGGTTACTTGAAACTATGGCGAAGCACCCTCATTATTGTATTACTTGGTTATGGTTTAATAGCCAACCTAGTCAACATTGCCTTATAATATATAGTATTCTAGGTGCCCTAACTTATTAAATTCTATATAAATACTCAATTTACCAGTGTTTTGTACAAAAAACAATTTATCATGATTTGAAATATCTATTTATCCAGTGAAATTTATCTATTTATAAGTAGTATTTTCCATCAACTTACAATGCAAGCCTCAATGCCAATGGCCAGATTGGGTTGTTAATCAACTCAATTAGTTTAGATATAAATTGAATGGACAATTGACATTGTCTCTGGTTTGTTATTAGTTCTTCATGCAAGGAAGGGGTGGGAAAAACACGGAAGTAATGCAACAATACCAAGAAAAAGATGAATATTTCACATATGTGTGCCTTCAGAAGAATGGCTACAATGTACAACGAACATTAGGTTTGTCTTCATCAATCTGAATTCGCGAATACATAATCTTGATTGAAAGCCACAAAGTGGACTAAAGGAGTGCTTCATTGGTTGTTCGAGTGGTATATTGTTTTGGCAGGAATGGAACAACATGCATGTTTTGACGAGTTCCTCATTCCTCCTCACAATATACTTTGATTATTTGTCTTCTGCTGGAAAACAACTACAATGCCTTGGTGGAGAAGTGGATTCATTTCAACAATTAACATTGGTTAAGTCACATGTATAGTAGTTATAAAATCCATGATGGGATAAAATGTATCTGGAAACTGATGTTTAGTTGATGGACACTACTCACTAAGATAAATTAATGACTCCAATATCTAAAAATTCTTAATTCATATCCATTCCTTTTTCTAAAACCATGTTCTTGCAGGTTGATTACATACTTGGTGACAACCCAAGAGCTACAAGCTAGACTGAAACAAGTTGTTGAGGATGGAGACAAAATTTGTACGCCTAACCATACGAGGTACCACTTATCCATACAAAAGACACTTACTAAATTTCTTATTTACCGATAGGAAAAACTCCTCCTAAGTATCTTCGGCTGAGGCCATACCAAATTAACCAAAAAATTAATTATTTGAAACACTCTTCAGTCTCCTCATAGAGAGGTGTCACACACCCAACCCCCTAAGTAGCCTTTTAAGGTATGGGGGTATAAATTTTCCGCTTTCCTACAACTCCTTGAATTCCTTGGATAAGGACCTCATCGCCTTGTTCTCACCGAGAGATTTCCAATGAATGTACCCTTGTCTAAAACCGAGTTCTGAATTTCTAAATTTTTTGAGGTGTCATTGACCAATGAACACCCCCTTCGCCATGTGGCATCACTTCTCTCATGTCATATGACATGGAATTATCATAACCCATGTCGTTATTCTCTGACAATGATGTGGGTGTGAAAGAGGGGTTGCAAGGAATATCACCCTAGGCCTTCTTGAATATTAGGTTGTTGGGCCTTCTTTGTCACTCATGTACATGTCTAAAACATCGCCGACAACTCGAAGTGTCGAGGTCTCTTTCCACATTGATATATATGGTGGAGTTTTTTCCACCCTTAAATATGTGACGATTGATATTTATCCACACTTAACACATGGTTTAGACTTGACAAAGGGGTCCCACACCTAACTCGTGACCAATCCCACGAAGCCACATGGAACTATCCATGCACTCCACATCACCATGGCGTACATGGTCCCATCCACTCGAATTCAGACACTATAAAAAGGGAACTTAAGTTCTTTGTGCTTCAGTGTTTAACACACCCTCCTATATCCTTGAATCCCTAGGAGCCTTGAAGTATTGAAATCTTGAAGTTCTAGACTCCCGAAGAGGGTCCCACATGCATATTTACGAAGCAGATTAAGGCTAATCACAATATTTGTTTAATCCTATTAATTAAGTAATATCTGGCCTTCAGGCCATAGCCCAGGTTATTCTCTACTTCAAACTCTTGAAATCCTGAAGGCCAAAGTCTCGAAGTTCCACAGATCGTCGATCTATGATCCTTTGGGATCTTTCTTGACCATTCAATCGAGAGCAGTGGAAGGATAGAATAAGTAGGGGTATTGAACTCCAACATCTGATCTTCATTACATTGTGACAACTTCAGCTGGTAAGAATCTGGAGAGGTTGAAATATTGGGGATTACAAGAGTCATAAAATCGTGAACTCTCGCCAATTGTCCGATCAAGTAGCTACTTCAGGTAGCATCCCCACCATTGGATCCATAAGACGAAAAAGATGATAATCACACAGTTGATATGTGATCATGATCAATGGTGAAGGGAACAATCGTAGTCAAAATTTGGTAAGTGTTTAATGATAAGATGGATCCCATGTTAAAGGATAAGAGACTTCTAGTTGTGGGTCATACCGACCGGTCATTATTTCGACAGGTTTCCTTCAAAAGGATATGAATGTTGTGAGGTTCCAACATCCCAAAGTACTGAATCCAGGAAGGCTTAGCTCATTTTGAACATAGCAAAGGGTTCCAAGGAGTTGGTCTTGTGGAACTTTGACAAGCCCTCGAGGGCTACACTCTTAAATATTTATCTGAGATTTGGTTAAGCCCATGGACTTGATCCTGTGGTCACTTGGTAGAATGGTTTTAAGGAAGAAGCCTTCGTTTGTAGAGCTCAAATTATATAACAAAAAAACGTAATTTTGATGGATCGATACGGCCCGAGCAATCCAGTAGAGTTTTTCCCGACTCTATATTTGCGAAATTGATATTTGGGAAATCCCTTTGAGGGTTATTTCCAACCAGAACATAGGAAAAATTATTACTCCCCCAGATTAATTTAAACCCCATTATTAATAGTTCTCCTTTTCTAAACAGAGGAAGGAAGAAAAATTATGTACAAAGTATGATATTCAATCTTTACTTCAAATTTTCCCAAGTCGCTCAACCATCAAAGCCACAAATTCTACCATTCAAACAAGATAAAATATTATGCCATCATCCAGCTCAAGAAAATACATATTGCAACAAGACAATCAAAACAATATAAAACTCAGAGTCACACTTATCTAAAATTTGAAAATAGTTGGAAACTACTAAAAGGGGTGCTCTTTTCCACCCAACCGTAGGCACAATTTCTCTTGGAGTATTCCTCCACTGGTCATCCCCTAGCTATATCATGATGCCATGAGAGAGAGAGGTTCTTCCTTTTCTACCCAACAATAGTAAGAGACAAAGGTTACTCTCATTTTCCCACAAGAACCTTGCAATTCTATTTTCTATCCACCAAGCAAGGGACCCTGCTATGATCGTTCACTCAATCACTGCAAATCTACTTATTAGATTGATTAGAAAACATGCCCAGTCTCTCATGCAGCCAAAACAAATTATTTTTTTAGTTCCCCTCATAACCAGAGAGCCTCCCATGCTCTCTTGTTCGAGAATTAGACCCATTCGTGTGCATCTTTTTCCCTCTTCCCATGATTTTCCTTTCTTTTCTTTCCTTCCATAGAAAGATTTCATGGGTCAGATCGGGAAGTTTCCATATGGGTACTCTGTCCATATCCTAATTGAATCTTGAGGATGACTTCCCAACTACCATCCTGACTAGTAATTAAATTTTCTAGGCCAGAAGACTGTTCTAGGTCTGGTCAATTTATATCCAGCAGAGTACCATCCTGGAAGGGGTCATCTCAACCATTATTGGTTCCCCTTACCATCCCCTCTCATGCATCATGATATACATTGGAAACCCTCTTTCAACAGTCATGCCACAATTTCCTTTTTATCAAATAAAAAAATATATACATTACTTTCTTTAGCAAGGTTCATTATCTTTCTGTCATTCATACAACATATCTGTACATAGCCTTGCTCAAAAGAATAATATTTACAAACTGGGGGAAACAAGGGTGTTACAATATGTAACACCCCAGGTTTTGAACCCCCATTTTAAATAATGTATTGTTACAATGATGAGAGGCCAAATTGCCCAAACAATTAATGAAGGGCCAATATGCCCAGGAAATGTATTGTTTTGATCATTAATAATAATAAACACATCGTTGGCTACTAGACAGATAAGGAGTAGAGTTATAAGGGGCTATGATTCCACAAGAGAGGGATCTTGAGGGACTAAGATTTATTCCTATTTTCTTATTACCCTTTTTTCTAAGGGAGGGGATCGGTTACGTGAACTTCTTGGGGAAGGCTAGGAGGTTCTTGTTTTCCCCATGAGGTTACTTAAATCCACCTTTGGTATGATGGGGGGGTTGGACTAATGAATATTTTTTTTATTCCCATTCACTCACTCATTCTTCCATCACACACTCCCATGCATGCACTCCCATGCACTCCCTGACCCATTCATTGACCCATCCTCACCTGCGTCTTGGTTGGAAAAGTGGAGGAAATAGATTTGTTGAAGAATTATCCACAGGATAGTTGGTTGTAGGGGTCGCTAGTGTGATCCAGTTGTGACTTATGGCCTGCATGTCTAAAATGAATTGGCATGTGCCCTATTTTTCTCACAGCTACGAGTCCTAAGAGTTACAACATTGAGATTTTGGACCAGCTGTGATGGAAGCCCTAGTAGGAAGGAGAAGGACTATCTGAGGGATTGCGTGGCAGAGAAGGGTGGAGGTCCATTCTCTCGGGTGGCAGAGGCTGGGTAGAGGAGAGCTGGATACTTGGATTGTTGTGGGTGTCAGCAAACTTATGAGAGATTGAGAGATGACTAGTTTGGGAACCCAATTACACTATGGAACCATCCTTGTGGATTCATAGCCCTGGCTCAGGGGTGACACTGATGTTGATATTTGGAGCAGCGGTGTTTATGGTTGGGTGCAACTTCCTTGTTATGCAGCCAGTCAGTGTCATCTTTCATAGAGATAAGTGCTCTTTGTCATGATATTCCTACTTGTGTATGAATGTATTTTCATTCTGTATATTTAATTATCATTTAACGTAAACTTTAGATTATGCATGCTTGTTGGATATTGTTGTGCATGTTGTTAAAGCTATTATCTTATTCATCCTTAATGAGTAAGGAGGGTATCTGTAAGAGAAATAAGTCTGAGGGTGGGATTTATGGTAGCGTACCTGGCCTGTGGGTGGCTGGGTATGTTACAATTTGGTATCAAATACTCTGTTTGAAACACCAGGCAGGTATGGTCGGGTCTATTGGTCATAATTTGGTGGTCGAAATCGTACTCTGACTAGGAAGTTGAAAATCTTAGGAGGAATGGCATTGCATAAGCTACGTAGAAGATAGAACATCATAGAAACTCTACGAGGGTTCAAAGGATTGTGACCATTCCTTTTTAATTCGAGAGTGATCACCACCGTAGGATCAGGGAGATCTGGGATCGTTGGATCAGAGGATAGGTAAATAGGGGTCGTTTGATGAAAAGGAAGCAAGGTTAAAGGTCGTGACCATTGGATCCCCTTAGAGAGAGAGATCAACAACCAACAGGCATTGCAAAGAACTAAGTTGCATGTTAGATAATTTCCCAAGGTGGTCCCACAATACAAACCGTGGTTTTCCCTGAGGGGTTACGTGTTAGTGTCAGGATAATTATGGGGTGAAAAATGGGTTACTCCAAACCATCGATGCATGCCCCCGCAAATTGAAAGGCATGCAGTGATGTGAAAGGTTAGATCTCCAACATCTAAACTCTGAATAGTCGAAGTAGCTAGGGACTGTTGATCCATAGGAGGACGTGTGTCAACTGATCGTGTGCTCTGGTTGAAAGAACTCCGGGAAAGAGAAAGCGAGTAGAAGTTGAGTTTTGAAATTACCTAATCCTGGAGAGCTAGAGACCTGAAGTAAGAAACAAATGTTGGATCGTTCGAAGTAGATCTTGACCATCGATCACCAAGTGGTTACGTGTCAGTAGATTAGTAACTCTAGAGGAATCCGTTCGAGAGGTTCTCAGTTGAGGCTTGAGACTCTTGAAGCCCAGAGAGCAGGAGAGCCAGAGAAAACCTTGACTATCTGATCATCCAAGAAGATGTCATCCATTGATCTGATGAGATCCACACATCACTAGATCCATGACTTTGGATAAAATATAGTGGGGCCAAATAAGTTTGAAATTTGAGATCTCCAAAGTTTGGAGCCCCAAATAAATCATAGCCATCAGATTGAGGAGGACACATGGATTAGATCTGTGGACTCTAGGTGAAGACCTGAAGTGAATCTTGCTCATACAATCCAGGAGAACACATGGCCACAGATTGGCGATTTTAGGAATTTAGAGTTTAGGAGAATTGAAAGTGTGCTAGTTTGAAAACTCTTGAAGCCCCAAAGCCGGAAGAGCCGAAGTGATGAGGCACGATGATGTCACCTGGGATGATGTGGAAACATGGGATGTGTGCAATGTGTCACTAATATTTGGGCATTTGGAACATTGAAAGTTTGATTAGAATGTGACACATGTCACCCGCCTGATTGGGCCATGTGTCTGATTCCAGTGTTTCACCATGTGGCGTTAGATTGTGCAGTTTGGAAGACTAGGCACTCTAGAAGGGAAAGGTGTGTTAGGCTGTGATGGGTAAAAACTATTGAAGGCCAAAGTATATATCGATCATCAATTCTAGAGGACACGTGTTGAAGGATCGTCGACTTCGGGTCAAAGCACCTCTAAGAGAAAATGTAGGAGGGAAGTTTGAAACTTTCGAAGCTCAAAGCGCTGAAATGATTCAAAACCACTGATCTGTGGGAGGGCACCTATCAACAGATCAATAACTTCAGGTAAAGGCATTCCAGGAGGAGGCAAGTGAGAAAAGTTGAGACTCCCGAAGCATGGAGTCCCGAAGTGGATCTTGATCATCAATTGTGAGAGAGGACGAGGACCATTGATCTGGTCCTGGTTGAAAGTCCTGAAGTCTTGAAGCTATGGAAAAGCACTTTTTAGCTAAGCACAGGGTCATGACCATGGTCCTATGTAGTTCGAGAACTAAGGAAAGGAGGGCTAAGGGAATAATTGGTTGTCTCCGAGACAGAAAAGTGCTAAGGGAGGATTTAACCACGGTTTCTAGTCATGATCACCTGGGGAGGTGGTTTGAAAGAAGCGCCCGCAGAGGATGAAACTCTGTGTTAGCCAAGGATAACAGGACACTATTATTTTTGGAGAATGGGGATATAATCTCCATGAAAAAAAACAAGAAAGAGAAATATAGCATGGTGTGGAAATTTTTTTGCCTATCATATTCATAATTCTAACAAAATGGTTGCTTGCAGATTTTGAAGAATTAAGAGGCTTAAGCGCATCAACTCAAGATGCGTATTGAGGAAATGGAAGAGGGCCAAGGGGCCTCCTTCCATGAAAAGGAGGCTGAAGGCCATAATACTAGATTTGGTAATGCAGAGACAAAGTCCAATGGGCACAAGGGAAAAATAGAGCAGGAAACGTTAATAGAAATGGTAAGAGTCCTGAAGATGGAAGTGCAGAGCTATAAGGTAGATAACGAGAGACTGATGAGAGAGAAAAACCAGATAAATGCTCGAGTTTTGTAGAGATTAAATCAGTTTCAAAGGAAAACGAAGAAGGGATCAAACTAAAGACAAGAGGAAGAAGGAAGGTGTCATGAAAGAGGAGATGCTCATGGAAGAGCTTGTTATTCCAGAAGTGCTAGCAGAGCTCATGGATACCACTCACCTCCTTACTTCAGAAGAAATTTTTATGCATCAGATGATCCCATAAGAATTCCATAAGTGTCTCATGTCAGACACCAGAGAAGGAAACAAGAGGTAGATTTTTTGTAGGGAGAGCTAAGGAAGCTCAAGCCACCTTCCTTCAATGGTGAAAGAGAAAGGGACGATGATGGCGAAGCATGGTTTCTTGGGCTCCAAAGATATTTTTAGTTGCATAACTATTCATCAAACCTGGAAGCCAGTATTGCCACCTACCATTTACACAAGAAAGTTGCAGTGTGGTGGGATCAACTAAAGCAAGTGGAGCGTGTTGATGAAAGTAGGATCACTTGGAAACAATTCAAGAAGTACTTCCAGAAGGAGTACCTCTCAGAGAATTTCTATAACAAGCAAATGAAGGAGTTCTTTGAACTTGGGTTGGGAAGCATGACTATGGAAGAATATGAGAAGAATTTCTTGGGATTGTTAAAGTATGTCAGGTTCATTGGTGATGAGAAACTGAAAATACAAAGATTTCTAAGTGGATTGCCAATGTTCTATAAGGAAAATATCAAGTATGATGAACCCAAGACCTTCACTGAGGCCATCGAGAAGGATAAATACCCATATGATCAAGTCCAGGGAAGAGAATCCCTATAGAAATATTGGAAGGACAAGAAGAATGTGAAGTCCGATCAGAGGAGGAAAGGATTCAAACCTCCCTTCAATAGGAATGATCCAAATAGATATCATCAAGATCAATATTCTAAAGGGGATTTCAAGAAGGAAGATTCCTTGGGAAAAAGGAGAAGACCAACAATCCAATGTTGGGGATGCAAAGAATATCACTTGTACAACGATTCCCCACATAGAAAGGACATAGTGAATACTGTGCACAACATCTAAGAGGCTATAATAGTCGAGGATATGGGAAGAATTTATGCAGCTTTAAATGATTGACAAGCATAGTACCAGTCCAATATGATCGAGGTGGAAGGTAAGATCATAAATCATCTTGTTTCTATTTTGATTGATTCAAGAGAAAGCCATTGTTACATTGATCCTAAGATAGTGGATAGATTACATTTGGAGAAAAGTAAACTTGGAAAAGCTAGTTTGGTTCAATTAGCCACTAGAACCAAAAGAAGAATCCATGATATGGTCATAGGTTGTTCCATAAGTCTTAATGGAGTGAATACTAGTATTGATCTAAATATCATACCATTGGGGTCTTATAATGTTCTGATTGGGATGGATTGGTTGGACAAGCATCATGTTGTCCTAGATTGTCATAACAAGACATTTACATGTCTTGATGGAAATGGAAAACAGAGCATTGTGAAAAGAGTTACAAGAACCATCTCTATAAGGGATATTTCGGCCTTATAGCTGAAAAGATGTTTTAGAAAAGGATGTCAACTATATATGATCAAAATCTGGACCAGGGGTCAAATTTTAGCTCAAAAATCAAAGTTCTCAGAATTGCCTCAAAATGAATGAGTGTGTATCCCTCTTCGTCATGAACCCAACGCAACTTGTTTGGGTTCAAATAGACATCGGATGAGAGAGATATCGCGATCTGTTCGAATCGCCAAATAGGTAAAAAAAATGAGTATTGATTGTGTAGTATGTACAGTCTGTATGGATGATGGAGTGGTAGAGGTCGTATGCTGACATGGCATGTCCATATGCTGAGTTGAAATATTCTGATGTGGTAGTTTCAGATTGGCAGATGTGGTCGAATCAATTTGTGACACATGGCATTTAATGGGAAAATGGTGTGGTGCCACGTGGCCCAGTCATGGGTTGCCACGTGGCACCGTTGTAATTGGTTGTTAGTTCAAAATTTTATGGATTCCATGGGGATTGAACCCCGAACCTCCCCCAAGGACCAAGCTCTTTAGCAATGGCCACCTGAAAAACCTACCACACATCATTTCTTAATATATATATGGTTTGGATTTTATTTAAATTTAAGTTATGTTATGGTTGGGTGCAGTTTGAGCAGGGGCTAAGCCCCAACCCCCTTTCACATGTGTACCACCACATGAACAAATGTGCACACATTTAAATGGACTCAAAAAAAACCCCATGCACGTTTTAACACTTGGCGCTAAACCATTGGGTTTAGGAACTTAGCCCTTTTGTGCGGGAAAACAAGGTCACATGGACCCATGTGCCCACAGGTTTGGCGGTTAGGGGATAGGCATGCCCATAACCATCTTATAGTTTTCACAGTTATGTGATTTCATACAGTGTTAGGTTTAAGCACGTAAAAACACGCGTGAGCTAGGTTGAGCACACAGAGGTGCATTTTGGCGAACCAGAGACAACAAGCTTGAAGGAAGAGAATGGCAGGAGGCCTATCTTCTTCATTTTTTGGCCGAATGAGGTGTCATAAAAGACTATCTAGGGGTTTTTGAATGTTCTAAATCCATTGGCACTGTTTTCACAGCCATTTGAAGAATTATTTTGCAGGTTTTTAACCATTGAAGTTTCAGGAAGATCTAGGGAGCTTGAAGCCCTCATTGTTTGAGGTCATGCACAGAGGAGCCTATGTTTGTTTTCTGTGATTGAATAATCATTTTTGACTAATTATTATGCTCTGAACACTTTGGGATAGGTTTCAAATCCATTTGAGGACTTTTACAGGTGTTTTTTCCAAAGAGAAGCTCAGGGAAGCTTAAGGCCACATGTAGAAGAGGTCATGCCCGGATGAGCCATGATCTGTTTTTAGAGTTCTATTAGTCATTTTTGGGGTTTTTATGTATTATGAACCAAATGGTACAATCAGTATTTCCATTGGAGTTGAGCAGCAACTTGTAAAATAATTTTTGACAAATTAATCCCAGAGAACCAAGTTCATTGAAGGAGCCTCAAGGAGATGTAGCCCAGAGAGGGGTGAACTCTTTTATCATCTTGTTATTGTTGTGAGTTTGATGGTTTATTTTCTGCAAGTTGTGTTTCTGTGTATTTATTTAAAGTACATATTTAACCATTTAAAAGAACATTTCCTCACACATGAACATTTAAAAGAAGAAGCATAAACTTGGCACATAATATATCTTGCATATTTTAACACATTGAGCAAGGTCCTGTAAAGTTTTATTTTAATGAAGTAGAGGGTGCATGCATAGCATAACAAGTCAGCCCACTATTTTCAGATCAAGTGGTATCAAAGCTTAGTTTATTTTTCTCATGTGATTGCCATTGATAGATTGAGATTTAGCTGTTGGTATTTGTACAAGTTTTTTGTTGAAGTTTGATATTTTGCAAGGATGGCGGAAGCTTCAAACAATGATAGATCTCATACATCTTCATTATCTAAGTTCTTTGACAAAGAGATGTTGAAGGAGTTGCTAATCATGAGAGATGTGATTATAGAGATGTGTGAAGATAGAAAGGAGAGAATTTCCCTTGAAGATCAGTTGATGGCCATGAAGAAGGAGAAAGACCAGCTTCTTGAAAAGTTGCATGAGATGGAGATTCAACTCCATGAGGCAAATGAAACCCTTACCAACTACATGCATGAACATGAGGTATGTAATTCTATTTTATCTTCGAATTCCTCTCAAGATGAATGTTTTGGTGTTTTTGAAAATCACACAAGAGGAATAGGGTCCAAGTTATTGTTAAAAATGGGCTATGAAGTTAAAGGGTTAGGCAAGCATGCACAAGGCATAGTTGAGCCTGTTGTTGTTGAAGAGAGACCCAAGTATTGTGGTCTTGGATATGAATGAAGAGATGGAGCAAATTTCAAAGTTGAGGAGACAAAGGAAAACATTCCAAGAACAAATTTTGTTTCAAGTTCACCTCCTCAAGAAGGCTATAAAGGTGAAAGTTCAATCCCTCCTGCATGCAAGGCTTGTGTTCAAGATGAATGCAAATGTGTGAAACGAAAGAGTTCTGACAATGATGAGGATAAGAACACTTTTGTTGGTCTTCACAGGAGAGCTTGTAACTCTTCCAATTCACCTCTTCAAAGAGGCGATAAAGGTGAATGTTCAAGGTATAATTCTTCTTATCATTCAGTTGCTTTTGATTATGTTAAGCATGATAAATTTGTATGTAAAAATGGAAGAAAGAATCCATGTACATATTGTGGTTTATATAACCATCATATTTCAAAATGTTGGAAAAGATTGACCACTTTCAGGAAACTTTATAGGCAAAGACAACGTGAAAACATGATGCAAAAGATTTGCACTCATTGCCAAAAGAGGGGTCATCTCATCAACCAATGTTGGACATTGCATCCAACCACTCATCCACAACACAAGAAGCAGATGGATAAAGAGATTGGAAAGAATGGAAGAGGAGATTCCATCATCGATGTGAGTCAAGATGATTCACAAGAGGATGATTTTCAGCAGAAAAAGTCACCGTTGAGTTGGCTTGGTAAGAAATGGTTGGATTTATTGAGCAAGTAAGGCTTGCATTTTTCTGTTGTGGATGCATATTTCCATCTTATGTGTGCATTTATGTCGAGAGTATGACAAGTTGTAGCAGTTTATCATAACTTGTATGATGCAAGTTTGCATGTGAATGCAATTCATTTGAAGGCATTCTTGTTGTTGCACAACTTCGCCAGGAGGATGTAAAAGTGGGGTATGATGTTCATTTTTTTACAGCTATATATATTTTTATATTCAACTCTTATGTACTCCCATGTTTTGGATTTTATGTACTTATGTTTGTACTGGAAGGAGAGTTGAAGAGTCATGCACATGCATTTGTTTTGTGTGTATGTATAAGCAATGAACCTGGTGATAGTTTATCATGAATGATTCATGATTATAACATTATTGTGTATCATTAATGTCAAATTGTCAGTTTGGAAAGGTTGATATGTTTCAAATGAGTTTTGAATGGTGTCGATGATTGTATGATGACTATGTTGTGTTGATCATGTTTTTTGACTTGTGTTTAGTCGATGGTGTTTGTTGGTTTGTAAGTTGATTTTGAGTACATCAAGATGCAGGAAAAAAACATGTGATTTGATGAAGTACAGGATGTGATAGTTTTCTTGAAGAGAAAAAAGACTTTGTTGGCATTGTTTTCAGTCTTGTACAAATTTATTTTCAAGATTGATGGTTTTCTTGGTATGTGACAAGATGTAGCAGGAAAGTTTTTGCAGCCATTGGAGAGCTGATTGTGTTGACTCCAAAGAGTTTGCAAGAGGTACTTGATTCTCAGTGGGAAGGTTGGTAGTCTTCCAAGCACAAAGAGAATAGTGGGTCAGAAGAAGCTAGAGAACAGTGGTTGAGGGACACAGTCAATTGCAGTGCAAGGCATGTCAAAGTATCTAGGTGATTGTCGAAAAGACTTTTCATGTAGAATCAGTTGATAGAATTTGAAAGCAGAAGAGTATTGAATCTCAGACAGATAATCATAAGCTTTTGTGGGTCCAAAAGCCTTTCGGTGGGAAGGCGTGATCAAAATCTGGACCAGGGGTCAAATTTTAGCTCAAAAACCAGAGTTCTCAGAATTGCTTCAAAATGAACAAGTGTGTAGCCCTCATCGTCATGAACCCAAGGCAACTCATTTGGGTTCAAACGGACATCGGATGAGAGAGATATAACGATCTTTTCGAATCGCCAAACAGGTAAAAAAAATGAGTGTTGACTGTGCAGTTCGTACAGTCCGTATGGATGTTGACGTGGTAGAGGTTGTACGCTAATGTGGCATGTCTGTACGTTGAGTTGGCATATGCTGATGTGGTAGTTTAAGATTGAGATGTGGTCGAATCAATTTGTGACATGTGGCATTTAATGGGCAAATGGTGTGGTGCCATGTGGCCCAGTCATGGGCTGCCATGTGGCACTGTTGTAATTAGTTGTTAGTTCAAAATTTTATGGAGTCCATGGGGATCGAACCTTGGACCTCCCCCAAGGACCAAGTGCTTTAGAAATGGCCACTCGACCAACATACCACACATCATTTTTTAATATATATATGGTTTGGATTTTATTTAAATTTAAGTTATGTTATGGTTGGGCACAGTTTGGGCTGGGGATAAGCCCCAACCCCCTTTCACATGCATACCACCACATGACCATATGTGCACACATTTAAATGGACTCAAAAAAAACCCCACGTGTGTTTTACCACTTGGCGCTAAACCATTGGGTTTAGGAACCTAGCCCTTTTGTCTGGGAAAACAAGGTCACATGGACCCATGTGCCCACAGGTTTGGCGGTTAGGGCTACGCACCCATAACCATCCTACAGTTTGTACAGTTATGTGGTTGCATCCGGTGTTGGATTTAAGCACGTAAAAACGCACCTGAGCTAGGTTGAGAACAAAGAGGTGTGTTTTGGCGAACGAGAGACAACAATCTTGAAGGAAGAGAATGGCAGGAGGCCTATCTTCTTCATTTTTTGGCCGAATGAGGTGCCGTAAAATCCTAGCTAGGAGTTTTTGGACATTCTAAATCCATGGGAACTATTTTCATAGCCATTTGAAGACTTCTTTTATAGTTTTTTAACCATTTAAGTTTCAGGAAGCTCTAGGGAGCTTGAAGCCCTCATTGTTTGAGGTCATGCACAAATGAGCCTATGTTTGTTTTTTGTGATTGAATAATAATTTTTGACTAATTATTATGCTTTGAACACTTTGGGATAGGTTTCAGATCCATTTGAGGACTTTTACAAGTGTTTTTTCCAAAGAGAAGCTCAGGGAAGCTTAAGGCCACATGTAGAAGAGGTCATGCCCGGATGAGCCATGATCCGTTTTCAGAGTTCTATTAGTCATTTTTGGGGTTTTTATGTATTTTGAACCCAATGGTACAGTCATTATTTCCATTGGAGTTGAGCAGCAGATTGTAAAAGAATTTTTGACAAATTAATCCCAGAGACCCAAGTCCATTGAAGGAGGCTCAAGGAGATATAGCCCAGAGAGGGGTGAACTCCTTTATCATCTTGTTATTGTTGTGAGTTTGATGGTTTATTTGCTGCAAGTTGTGTTGCTGTGTATTTATTTAAAGTACATATTTAACCATTTAAAAGAACATTTCCTCACACATGAACATTTAAAAGAAGAAGCATAAACTTGGCACATAATCTATCTTGCATATTTTAACACATTGAGCAAGGTCCTGTAAAGTTTTATTTTAATGAAGTAGAGGGTGCTTGCATAGCATAACAAGTCAGCCCACTATTTTCATATCAATATACAACTCATGTGGAGGATCCAGTTGATACAAAGTGGCCAAGCCTTGAATATATATCCGTGATACATGAATTTGAATATGTATTAGAAGAAATACCCAGATTTCCACCAAGAAGGGAGATAGATTTCTCAATTAATTTAGTGCCAAGAGCTGCCCCGTTGTCAAAAACAACTTACAGAATGAGCACACCAGAATTAAAAGAATACATCCACGTTTTTCACCTTGGGGAGCACCAATATTTTTTTTCAAAAAGAAGGATGGAACCTTGAGGCTATGTATTGACTTCCGACAGCTGAACAAGTACACTATAAATAACAAGTATCCTTTACCCCGAATTGATGACCTCTTTGATCAACTAAGAGGAGAAAAGATATTTTCAAAGATTGACCTGAGGGCAGGATACCATCAAGTAAGAATCAAGGAACAAGACATTCATGAGACAACCTTTAGGACAAGGTATGGGCATTATGAATTTGTAGTGGTGTCGTTTGGATTGACCAATGCACCAATTGTCTTCATGTGCTTAATGAATGGCATATTCAAAAATTATCTAGACAAGTTTGTCATAGTATTCCTGGATGACATAATTATCTATTCTAAGTCTGAAAAGGAGAATGAACATCACTTGAGATTGGTGTTGCAAGTACTGAGAGAACATCAGTTGTATGCCAAGTTGAGTAAGTGTTCTTTTTATCAAAAGCAAATCCATTACTCGGGACACATTATTTCAAAGCAGGGCATAGTAGTAGATCTAGAGAATATTGAATTTATTAGAGGGTGGCCAACACCCAGAAATGTGTTAGACGTTAGATCTTTTTGAAAAACCGACCTTGAGTTCTAGGCAAACAAGATGGCTAGAATTTTTAAGTGAATATGACTTCGATATCAAGCATATCAAGGGAAAGGAGAATAAATTTGTCGATGCACTTAGTAGAAGAGTGCATCTCATGTATGCTACTGCTGTCAATATGCATCAATTAGACTTGAAGAGAAGAATTTTAGATGGTCTTGTTACGGATCAGCATTACCTTCAGGTAAAGGAAAACCTACAGCAAGGAAATGTACATCAGAAAGTAAAGGAGTACGAGATAAAGGAAGATGGATTACTCATGGATAAAAATAGATTCTATGTTCATAGTTCTAAAGAACTAATGAATTTGGTTATGAAGGAAATGCATGATGTTCCTTATGTTGGACATCCAGGTCACCAGAAAAAAATTACAATGGTAAGAATCCATCTCTTTTGTCTAGGAATGAAGAAGGATGGTGTTGATTACATCGCTCGATGTATGGAATGTCAGAAGGTGAAGGCTGAGCATAGGCACCCAACAGGTTTGTTGCAACCATTTTCGATCCCAGAGAAGAAATGGGAAGTGATCACCATGGATTTCATCATAGGATTACCCAGAACGAATAAGAAACATGATTCAATCATTGCAGTAGTTGAAAAATTAACAAAGGCTTCTCATTTTGTGCCTATGAAGACAACACATACATCAACTAATATTGTAGATATTTTCATGAAGGAAATTGTTAGGTTGTATGGGATGCCTAGGAAAATCATCTCGAACATAGATATAGAGTTTACCTCCAATTTCTGGATGGGATTGTTTAAAGGATTTTGCACAAATCTAAACTTTAGCACATCATATCATCCCTAGATAGATGGGAAAATAGAGAGGGTCAATCGAATAATTGAAGACATGCTGAGAATGTATGTGATGGCTAATCCATATAAGTGGGAAGATTACTTACACTTGGGTGAGTTTGCATATAACAATGGATATCAAGATTCATTGAGAATGATCCCATTTCAAGCCTTGTATGGTAGGAAATGAAATACTCCAGTGACCTGGGAAAACCCAATAGATAGAGTGGTACTTGGGCCAGTGTTGCTCAAGGACATGGAAAACTAGGTGGTCAATATTAAGCAGAATTTAAAGGTAGCTCAGGATAGACAAAAAGTTTATGCAGATAATAAAAATACAGTTAGAGAATTTAAAGTAGGGGAGAATGTACTTTTTAAAGTGAATCCCAAGAAAAGCTCTTTGAAATTGGGTAGTTTTATAAAGATGGAAGCCATATTCTTTGGTCCATTTGAAATATTGGACAGAATAGGGCCAGTTGCATACATGCTTGCATTGCCCATTTCCATGAATGTGCATAATGTATTTCATGTATCTTTACTAAAGAAATATGTACATGATCCTAAGCATGTTATTGATTGGCATTTGATTCAGGTAGAGATGGAGGGATACTTTCAGTTTCAACCAGTGTGGGTATTGGACAAAAAAGTCAAAATGCTTCGGAATCAAGTTATAGAACTTGTAAAAGTTCAGTGGACTTTCTAGGGTCCTGAAGAAGCTACTTGGGAGCATGAAGATGCCATGCGGGTAGTGTACCTACATATTTTTGAATAAATTTGAGATTTTGATCTATGTTTTGTATATGCACTAAGGATAATGCCAAAATAAGGGGGAGGGGATGTAACACCTAGGTTTTGAACCCCCATTTTAAATAATGTATTGTTAGAATTTTGAGAATCCAAATTGCCCAGAAAATTAATGAAGGGCCAGTATACCCAAGAAATGTAATTTTTTGATCCATAATAATAATAAACACATTGTTCATTGCTAGATGGACAAGGACTAGAGTTATAGGGGGATATGATTCCACAAGAGAGGGAGCTTGAGGGAATAAGTGTTATTCCTATTTTCTTATTACCCTTTTTGTCTAAGGGAGGGTATAGGTTACATGAACTTCTTGCAGAAGGATAGGAGGTTCTTGTTTCCCCCAAGAGGTTACTTAAACCCGCTTCTGGTATGATGGGAGGTTGGACTAATGAATTTTTCATTGATTCACATTCACTCACTCATTCTTCCCTCACACACTCCCTTGCACTCCATGCCCATTCATCGACCCATCCTCACCTGCGTCTTGGTTGGAAAACTGAAGGGAATGTAGTTGTTTAAGAATTAGCCATGGGATAGTTGGTTGTAGGGGTCGTTGGTGTGATCCAGCCATGACCCAAGGCCTGCTTGTCTAAAATGCATTATCCTGTGCCCTATTTTTCTCACAACTGTGAGTCTTGAGAGTTCCAGTATTGAGAATCTGGACCAGCTATGCTGGAAGCCCTGGTGAGAAGGAGAAGGACTACTTGAGGGACTGTGTGGTAGAGAAGGGTGGAGGTCCATTCTCTCGGGTGGCACAGGCTGTGTAGAAGAGAGTTAGGTACTTGGATTTTTGTGGGTGTCAGGAAACCTATGAGAGCTTGAGAGATGACTAGTTTGGGAACCCAATTACACTCTAGAACCATCCTTGTGGATTCATAACCCTGGCTTGGGGTGACACTATTGTTGAGATTTGGAGAAACGGTGTCTACGGTTGGGTGGAATGTCCTTGGTCTACATCCAGTTGATGTCATATTTCACAAAGATAAGTGTTATCTGTCATGATATTCTTACTTGTGTATGAATGTATTTTCGTTGTGTATATTTAATTATCATTTAACATGATCTTTAGATTATGCATGCTTGTTGGATATTGATGTGCATGTTGTTGAATATGTTATCTTATTCATCCTTAATGACTAAGGAGGGTATCAGTAAGAGAAACAATCCCGAGGACGGGCTTGCAGGTAGCGTACCTGGCTTATGGGTGGTTGGGTATGTTACACAATCCCCTCCCCCTTAAAGGAGCATCACCTCGGTTTTATACAAGCCATTGTGGTTTTTATGTACAACAATGAACAAAAAAAGGTGTGCTTCTCTCATGGAATCCTCCAATTCCCAAGTGGCTTCATATGGTCCAAGGTGTTTCCACTGCACATTGACATGGTCAATGGTCCTGTTCCTGAGTGGGATTTATTTCCTGTCTAGTATGCATTGTGTTTCTGGCATGAATTCTCCCTCTGGTTCCACTTGAATAAAAAACTAGTCAATTATATGATTAGAATCGTGTACATATTTCTTCAATAATGAAACATGGAAAACATTATGTTCTTTCATTGTGGGTGGAAGTGCTAGTCTATATTCTATAGGTCCCACTTTGTCCACAATTTCAAAGGGTCCAAAAAACCAAGGTGCCATATTGGCACAAGTTCCCATTTTGAAGGAAATTTTTCTTGGTCTAATTGAGACATACACATTATCCCCTACTTTGAAATCCCTAGGAGTCCTATTTTTGTTTGCATAGCTATTCTGCCTGTCCTGAGCTATATTCAAATTTTGTTTGATTTGAACTACTTGTTGTTCCATTTATTTTAGTATATTTAGTCCAAGTGTTATTTTGTCTACTGGGTTATTCCAATTGATTGGGATGTTTCATTGTCTACCATAGAGAGCCTCAAAAGGGATCATCTTCAATGACTCATGAGAGCCATTGTTATAATACAAATCTACCAATGGTAGGTATTCTTTCCACTTCTTGGACTAATGCATCACGTGCATCCTTAACATGTCCTCTAGCACTTGGTTTACCCTTTATTTTTGTCCATCAATTTGAGGGTGATAGGATGTACTAAATAACAGTTTAGTTTCAAAACCAACAAACATAGATTTCCACAAATTTGAAGTAAATTTTGTATCTTTGTCTGATATAATTTATTTAGGAATGCCATGCAATATAAATATCTCATTCATGAAAATGTTGACAATATCTATTGCCTTGCAAGTTGATCTCACAAGAATAAAGTGAGCAACCTTGATCAACTTATCTACAACTACCATAATAGTATCATTATGCTTGATTGATTTAGGAAATTTTGTGATTAAGTCCATGGAGATGGTTTCCCATTTCCATTCTGGAGTTGGTAGAGGATGCATCATATATGTTGGATTCCTTTGTTCCATCTTAAACTGATGACATTCTAAACATTTATCCAAGTAGTCAGCTATTTCATTCTTTATTCTCGGCCAATAAAATAGTTTCTCAGTGGTTTTGATCATTTTTTAATAACCAGTGTGACCAATGTATGGTTTTTTATGCAGTTCATACTGTTGGATTACTGAGAGGGGGGGGGTGAATTAGTAATATATCTTTTTAATCATTTTAATCAAAATATGTAAGTGTTATTTATCTTTATGATCAATATACCATTATCATTCAACAAGTGTAGAGTAAATAAACCATGAACAATGATCAATCATACACATACACAGTACATCGATATTTTTATGTGGAAACCCATTGAGGGAGAAAACCACAGAATGTTTTTTCTTATATGTCTTTAAGAATTACATTCATTGGAAGGACCAAATTACTTTGTCCTCCAGCTACAAATGGAAGGAGGCTTCGACCCCCTATATTTTCAAGCTACAACCTTAGGGAAGCTTCAACTCCCCAATTCTATGGCTACAACCAGAGGGAGGATAAAACCCCCTATGTTCTTTGGCTACAATTACCGGAAGGTTGCTACAACCAATTACCCTTTCCCCATCCTATCGCCCTGAAATATAAGTTTCAAATGATGAAGCCATTGCTACATTTTCAGTGTGAGATATACCATTGTAAACATGTACCAACCTATACCAACATGTTGTAACCAACATGTGCCAAAAGCCTGTAATAAATCATGTACTAGAATTCAATATGTACCAACAAATACCAATAGTTATGTGACCTATATATACTACAGGTCACATCTGTATGCGCCCTACCTCTACTGCATCAATTGTATGTATGCGGCTTGTCTATACTATAGTTTGCGTACACCCTTAAAACGATAGGGTTTTCACCTTTTCTAAAACTTCAAACACTTTGCTACCTCTATCATATCAACCTGCAACCTATCACTGTGTCTTATCTACAATGTTTCCATGTTCATACATCATCTTACATATCTCATAACCAAGTGCATATATATTTCTCTAGTAATGTGCCATACATGTGTGTATAATCAAGAATAAGTGTAGTAACCATCACATGGAATAGACATAAAACCCTCATTGATATACAACATCACACTACACCAACAAATTCACAACCACTTCAAAACTACAAGCTCTCAACCATGTACCACAAAAACCCTCAACCATATGCCAAGAAATAAAAGATGTGCTTCAACACTAACAAGATGTGCCAATGATAAATATCAAATATACCAGCAGTGTATTTCTGTAGATATTGCTTCTACAGTAAGTTCCATACAACCAATAACCTCTCTAGGGAGGATCCTCAAACCCTCATAACCATATCTCATGTAGACAACAATATCCAATACACATAGAAATAAGACATACCTTTTGAATATGTAGATAGATTTGTTGTACCTTATCATTGTAGACCTTGTTGGGAGCTTGATTTCAGACTCTAGAGACTTGACATATTCATCTCCTTGAGTTTCTATGGATTTTCCCAAATGTATGTGCCCTGTTATACTACCAGCCCGCATACGTGGCCTTCTCCATTGCATCCCACGTACACCTCAAAAACTAGGTTTTTTTTTTTCAATGTTTCTGCAATTCCGAAATTTTCACCATCAACCCTTTGTGCTACCTCGGACTTATGTAACTTCAGATGTATCAATGAATACCTAAAATAAAGCTTACACAATAACATATATTCAATGTGCTCAATAGGTATTTCTAATAGGAGATCCTTTCTCTCTTATTTATACTTCCATGTAGCTTCCTCAAGGGGTTACCTTCTAACCAACTTAACCCAACTTCCTTCTTTTAGGGCTAACCCACTTCTAACCATGTGTTCACTTATAACCACTTTATCCACAAATAATAAACTCTCCACTTCTAGTTGCAAATAATTTATTTTTAATTATTTTCTTATTGCAACAACTTAACCCACGATTAACTCCTAGTTTCACCCACTTGATTAGTCAACTTCTTCTAGGAGCTTCTAGAATAATTTGATTTCTTTGACCTTATAGATAACTCATGAGGGTTCTCCAACTTCACAAGTCCATAACTCTCTGACCATGAGGACGTATGTGATGTTCCACATATCACCGGAAATGGCATGACATGTAATATCCATCTAGAATAGTCTTACCTACAAATATAATAATCATCATACCATTATACATCAAATAAACTTAAGTCCCTTAACCATAATATTGGGTCTACCGAAATTCCCTACCAGATTTTTCTACTGAACTTGTTTCAAGGGTTGACATCAATGACAACCAACCCAATTAATCAATAATGTCTCCCTTTTGTATTAATGGAAAAATTCTGATGCAACATTGAAGTCATATCTCTCATGCTCCCCCTGTGACCATCGTTCCCTCTGGAAACATGCCTCTGTGCTCTCTCTCTCCAAGAATATTACTCTCTATCCATGCATATGATGAATCTCTCCCCCTTTGAAATCAATGGAAAAGGTAACTTCTCGTCGGGGTTTCTCCCCCTAATTGAAATGTCCTCGGGGATGCTCCCCTTGAATGAACTCTTCCTGAAACTGCTCCCTCAAATTGAATTGTCCTCTTTATGGTTCTTAATCATGTAAATATACGACATTTAAGATAATCATTCAAAATCATTCATTTTGGATTAGAAAATACTCCGAGTCTCTGTCGAAGATACTCAAAAGCTTCCCTTGGAAGTGGTTTTGTAAAGCTATCTGCAACATGTCCTTTTGTTCCCACACATTCAACTTTGATGTTCCTCTATGCAACTTGTTCCCATAGAAATTTATATTTTATTGGAATGTGATTCATCTTGGATTGCATCATTGGATTCTTTGAGATATTGATGCTACTTATATTATCACAATATATTAGAATGGACTCATCATACTCAACCTGTATATCTGTCAAAGTTTATTTCATCCATAGAACATGTGTAGAACATGTTGTTGTTGCAATATACTATGCTTCGGTTGTAGACAATGATACTGATGAATTTGTATTACTTAGCCAAGATACCAAACACTCACCCAAGTAGAAAACTGCTCCACTTGTACTTCTTCGGTCATCAATGCAACATGCCCAATCTAGATCTATGTAAGAAATAAGTGATAGATCCTTTCCTTTTGGATACCATAATCCAAACTCTTTTGTACCCTTAAGATATTTGGATATCATTTTTACTTCTAGAACATGTGATTCCTTTGGTTCTTCTTGAAATCGTGCCACCTATCCAACTATCTGCATTACATCTAGTCTAGATGTTGTCACATAGAGTAAGCTACCAATCATTGACTTGTATTTCCCTTGAATTGTAGACTTTGAATCATCATCTTTACTTAACTTGAATATTGTTTTCAATATCCCATTCCTAACCTCTTTATCATTTCTCTGATATACTTGGTTTGAGAAATAAAAATTCCTTGGTTTCTTTGACATATTTGAAGGCCCAAAAAGAAGGATAGTTCTCCAAGTAATGACATTTAAAACTCATTCTAAATATCCTTTGCAAATTTCTGGCTCAACCTATCATCATCACTTCCAAAAATAATATCATCAACATAAACTTCAATTAATAAAATGTTGTCTTGAGTTACCTTGATGTAGAGGTTGTTGTCTGCATTTCCTTTTTTCAACCCTTGTTGTTGTAGATATTTGTCCAATCTAGAATACCATGCTCTGGGAGCCTCTTTTATACATGTTGATTCTTTAATCCATTATGACCAAAATGGAAACCTCATGGGGATACAAATCCCATTGTGTTTTTATAGTGGTACTCCTCTTTGTTTCAATAATTTCTTAGAATTCTAGATTTTTGAAAATAATATAGGACTTTGAGAAATCTGTCGTGATATTCAAAGAAATATAAAGATTGTAGAAAAAAAAAAGTTTTGTTTTTAAATATAGTCCCTTAGAGATGACCATGAACCTCACACATCACATATTTGAAAAATATAAACAAAATTTCCTCACATCCATAATAGTTAAACTAAAGATTTTTTATCACATAAAATAAAAGAAGATGGTATGCACACATAAGATAATTTTAATAAAGTAAACACATGGGGACCTCAAATAAATATAATGATATATCAATCTAAAATATTTTATACTCAAAACTCAGAGTTATAAAATACAGTCAAAACTTACGTCCAAATAGTTCTCTTGGAATTTCTGGAAAAAAAATATAGAGTCTGTTACAAAGCCTTGAAATTTAAATGTGTTTGTCCTTAGGACTAGAATTGAGGATCTCGCGGACCATAAAGTAAATATAAAAAAGAAGTAATTTGTGGAAATAAGATGGTGGGAGATGAAAAAGTAGCAAGACCTAAAAGAAGATAGGGAAAAGTTATTAAATTTTGATTAAACCTTTCTAGTCAAAGAAGAAAAGTAACTGGATGAAAAACTAATAAAGAAAGCAAGTTGTGATCAACATGAACTTTTTTATTAAGGTTGGTTGTCATTGACGTCAACCCTTGAATAAAGTCTGATAACAAATTCCAGTAGCACAAAGGTTTGGGTAATGGAATCCAAGTTTGTTTGATGTAAAGATGACTCATTATTGTCTTGTCATTGTTGATAAGAAGTACAGATGGATGAAATCCAAAGTGTTCCACTTATGGTGAAATCCCTCATGGGAAGATGCTTTGCAGATTAAGTTATCCTAGAAGTATGGTTAGAGAACCCATGCTTAATTGTGGAATAATGAGATGAAGGTCGGTGAATTTGTTAGTGAAACTATCATAGATGGATAGGTCTTGTCGTGCCATTTCCAGTGGTATGTGGAACGTCACATAAATCCTCAAGGTTAGAGAGTTATGGCCATGTGATTTTGGAGGACACTCATGAGCCATATAGAAGCCCCTAAAAGTCAAAGTGTTTGCAAAATAAATTATTTAAATAATAAAGTAAATGGAGAACTCCCTAAAATAAGGAAAGTGTGATGCTACATGAAAGTATAAATAAGAGGCAAAGCTCTCTCATTTAGTTACACTTGAACATATTGAATATCATTTGTTGTGTGAGGGTTATTGCAAGTACTCATTGATACATCTGAAGTTGTGAAAGTCTGAGGTAGTACGAAGGGTTGACAGTGAAATTCTCAGAATTACAACGAATACTAAAACACCCTATTTTCTTAGGCATATGTGGGCTGGCAGTGTATTAGGGTGCGTACATACTGAGGCGTATGCGGGCTAGCAGTGTATAGGGTGCATACATGTTGTAAATCCATGAAACTTGAAAAGATGAAGAAGCAAAGGTTCTAAATTCTGAGATCAAGCTCCCTGGAAGGGCTACAGTGCTCAGATACATCAGATCTATCCATTGATTCAAAAGGTATGTCTTATTTCTATGAATAGTTGGATTTTGATGTATGCATGAGAAATGGTTATGAAGATTTGAGGATTCTCCTTAGAGAGACTAGTGGATGCATGGGATCTTCTGCATAATTTAGATCTACAAAAATATAGTGTTGGTATATTTATCATTGATACTTCTTGTTGAGACACATCTTGTATTTTTTGGCATATGGATAAAGGTTTTTGCGATACATGGTTGAGATATTGTATTGTGAAGTGGATGATGTATTGAGAGGATGAATATCATAAAGGTTTTGATGACTAGATCATGTGAGGGTTATTATACTTGTTCATGATTACACACACCTATATGGAACATGACTAGAAAGAGATATATATGCTTTGGTTAAAGGTTATGTATGATGATGCATGCACATGGTACAATTACAATCTGGATACATATGTGAAAAAGAGTTACAAAGGGTCAAAATTTTTCAAGAGAAAGGAAACCCTAGTTTTCAGAAGGCATACACAAGCTACATAACAGTTCAATCACATACATATGTAGGATTCATAACAAATAGAGAACGTACATACACGTGTTGCAACACTACAAGTCACATACATGTATTTTTGTTGATACATGTTCAGTGGTACATATTGATACAGTTATATAGTGGTATATATCACAGTGATAGTGTGACAATGGTTCCATCATTCTACTTGTAAATCATTGAAGTTGGATGAGGCAAGGACAGGTGGTTGTAGCCACATTCTAGTTTTAGCCATAGAACATAGGGGGTTGTATCCTCCTTCTGGTTGTAGCTAGAGAATTGGGGAGTTGGAGCTTCCCTCAGGTTGTAGCCTTAGAAACCATGGGGTTGGAGCCTCCTTCCAGTTGCAGCTGGAAAATGAAGGAATTTGGTGCTTCCAATGAATGTAATTCTTCAAGACATATAAGAAAAATCATTCCATGGTTTTCTCTCTCTTTGTGTTTCCATGTAAAAACACTGGTGTACTATGTATGTGTGTGATTGCTCATTTTTTCATTGTTTATTTTCTCTGCAACTATTGGATGATAATTCTACATTGATACAACACTTGTATTTTTGGAGAAAAAGGATTATTGTTTCTCTATTATTGATTCAACCACCCTCTCAATAATCCAACAATTGGTATCAAAGACAGGTTCCTTTGAATATCAGTTTAACCATTGAAAGGTAGATCATGGAGAGCAACAACTTGTATAAAAATGGAATACCACAGTTTTATGGACAAAAGGATACATTATGGAGCATAAGGATGAAGACATATATACAAGAACAAGGATTTGAAATTTGGTATCAATTGTATATGGATACATAGTACCAACAGTTCCGCCAACAAATGACAAAGGAGTGAAACTCGGTCAAAATAATTCCAAAGCCACAAATTCACTTTTGAATGGTCTTAGTGAAATGATATTCACCAAAGTTGCACATTCTAAATATTCTAAAGAGATTTGGGACAAGCTTCAAAATATTTATGAAGGAGATTCAAAAGTCAAAGAAACAAAGCTTCAAATTTACAGAGGTCAGTTCGAACAACTTAAGATGAAGGAAGATGAGAATATTGCAGCTTACTTCTTATGAGTTGATGAAACAATAAATGAAATCATAGGATTGGGAGAAGAAGTTCAAGAATTTGTAATTTTTCAAAAGGTACTAAGATCTCTTCCTATGAGATTTGACCCTAAGACATAAGCACTAGAAGAAAGATAAGATCTAAACTCAATAAGCATGGACGAACTACATGGAATATTCACAGCATATGAAATGAGAACTGAACAGGAAAATCCATATGTAAAAGAAGCAGCCTTCAAAGCATCCAAAATATCAAACCAAAAGGGAAAGAAACAAGAAAAATAACATAGCAACAATAGTGACATCTCAAAAGATGATGAAGAAGTGGCCAACTTTGTCAGAAGACTGAACAAGAGAACCAACGGTAGGTATAGAGGTAAGATTCCTTTAATTGTTTTTAATTGGGATGGTATGGGTCATTTTTCTAACAAATGTCCTCATAATAAAAAGATAAATGATGAAGATGACTCAAAAATCAAACAAACATATAAAGGAAAAAGAACCACAAAGAAAGTTTCCAAGAAAATCTTATGTGCCAAAGAAGACATATCATCATCATATGAAGATGAAGTTAGTGATTTTTAAGAACCAAACATCAATATAGCATAGAAAAACCTCAGGAAAAGTACTCAACGCCTTGAAAAAGAGATAATTTTAGATAATAAGCCTCTTCGAGAGGGCAACCTCCTTTAACCCCACTTAAATGTTCAAGTACAAGATGATTCAAAATGAAAATGTCTCCTTGGTATATATAGGAGACTAGGAGGTATAATTACAACTAATGGCCTAAATCCGACATAAATGAAATAACATTACTAATCTAATATGCCCCAATTAAGGGGTAATGAGCCAATATT
>ML792321.1:470506-526257 GCA_009831015.1 Picea engelmannii | reverse complement strand
AATCTTTGGAAGTTCTCAATGTGCTTGGTAACTGAACCCTTTTTCTTGAGATTTATCAATTGGCTAAAGAAGGTATTGCTCCTTGTATCCTCATAGTGTGCTATCATTTCTTCCGTGAAAATTGTCCAAGTGACGAGTGATTTACGAGAACAAAGCCATCAATACCAAACAAATTGATTATGTTCTAAATATAAAGAAGCAATTCGTACCTTTTGTGTATGTGGCACATTATGGAGATCAAAGAATTGCTCCATTTGAAGTATCCATGTGATTGGGTTCTTGCCATCAAACTTCCTCATGTCAATCTTAGGAACGTGGTTGGTCTTCAAACCAAAGTTGGATTTTCTCCATTCTTGATTCACCTTCCTTGTGTCCACATCATGAATTTCATGGGATGCATTTTCACTTTCAAGTGTCTTCTCTGTTATGAAATTTTTCAATACTTCCATGATCTCCCCTTTTAAACCATATATGTTAGTGTCCAACTTAGCTTCCATTAAATCCATATTAGTATTCAACTTAGCTTCCATTGAATCCATCTTAGTATCCAAATTAGCTTCCATTGAATCCATCTTAGCTTCCATTGAATCCATCTTAGCTTCCATTGAATCCATCTTATTTTTTAGTTCATTTATGTCCTTATGCATTTCTTCACCTTCATCAAGAGTCCAAGTAGGATTTTCTGGAGGCTTGTTTGGTGTAGAAGTTCCCTTTTTGGGTGGCATGTTGGACAACTATCACTTTTGAACCTTGATTTTGAGGTGGTTCTGCTAGACAATATTTCTTCTATTGTATCTCCCAATTTTTGGCCCTTCTAGGTATGAAACTTTCTCTTATGTATTTATCTGATATTTCTTCTCTGCAATGCCCTAGGTCTGATCAAAATTGGATGTGCCAAGTGGAATTTACGGTAACTTCCCCACAACTTGCTGATTTTTGGACTTTCCAGGAGATCTCACTTGTATAGTGTGCTCCGCACAAAATAATTGATATAAAATTTTGAAACTTGCACCCAAAATACTACAGACTGTCCATGATCCAATGCAACCAGTACCACACAATTTGAATACTCTAGGAAGAAGTTATGATTTTTTTACCTGGAACACCTTCTTGAGACTAGTCAATAGGACTTGTCAGATACCCTATCTTACATAGGGTGTATCTACAAATTTAAGATGAACCAGAAGCTAAAATTTTTACCATAGATACACCACTAATTTTTGTAAAAGGCCTCCAGATTTTAGGGTCTAAAACGTTACAACAAAAAATTTATAGTGAAAATTCGGCAATGACTCATTTCAGGATGATTCCAGAACCCTATCTTGTACAGGTTGTATCTCCGAAATTATAAGGCCTCAGGAGCTGAATTTTGAACCCAAAGTACCTTGATCCTTATTATAAATATCCTCCAAGCCTTTCCTTATGAAACATTGTAGAAGAAAAGTTATAGCTAAAATTCCATGGTGTCTCAGATGTAGCAGCGAAACCCCAAGATCTTGAGCTCTGATACCATATGTTAAGAACCAAACATCAATATAGCATAGAAAAACATCAGGAAAAGTACTCAATGCCTTGAAAAAGAGATCATTTCAGATAATAAGCCTCTTCGAGGGGGCAAACTCCTTTTACCCCACTTAAATGTTCAAGTACAAGATGATTCAAAATGAAAATGTCTCCTTGGTATATATAGGAGACTAGGAGGTATAATTACAACTAATGGCCTAAAGCCGACATAAATAAAATAACATTACTAATCTAATATGATGAAATTATGGGGTAATGAGCCAATATTAGGGCTTAACAGTGATAGTGAGATAGAAAGAGTTTTATTCACGATGGTAGAAGACTCTGATTAATAAGACTCTGAAGTAGAATATGAATAAGTCGAAGAAGAAATTGAAGAGGCATAAGTTGACTACCGAGGGGAATAGATGAGTTCCATAGAAGTTATTAGAAGAGAAAAGAGGAAAAACAAGAAGCTACAAGAGGAACTAGACAAGAAAGAAAACACTCAGGAATTAGAACAAATGATCACAAATTTGAAGGTTCAAATTGAAGAAGATAAAAGAACTGAAGAAGTAATCAAAGAACAACTAGAAGAAAGAGACAAGATCATTTCAAATTTGGAAGAAAATATTGTCACATTAAGAAAGGATCTTCAAAAGAAAAATATGTAGAACAACTCAAAAGTTTTGAATGACATTATCAACAGTCAAAGGCTTAATCATGACAAGTCGGGACTTTGATACAATCATACAGAAAATGGATCAAGCTCCAGAACAACAGAACAAGAAACATATCCAAAAAGATATGCAAAATAAATCAAAGTAGATAGGAAGGTCTACAAATAAAATTACATGGATACTCCTCTACCGAGAAGATTCATATTTCAGAATCAACGATCGACAGAAACAAATAGGTCTCAGGAAGAAGAAGGATTCATAAGAGTACCTCCTTTCATAATATATTCAACTCCCAGGTATCAAACTATATTTGTTGGTTTATGTTATGCATGTAATAATTTTGGACATAAAGATATGAATTGCAAATCTAACAACATGAACATAAACAAATTTGAAAACCATACACAAAAGGGTTATGCAAGAAGGCCTAGTGAAACACAAAGAAGAAGTTACAACATGTTTGAATCATTGAGCACTGAAGTGGAATGCTATAAGTGTAAAAACTTTGGACACATGGCCAAAGATTTCAGAATGAAAATCCCTCCTAGAGAACCACAACATAACAACAACAATCACAAACAAGAACCTCACAAAAGGACATCGATAAGAAAGCATAATCAATAAAACAATGAATAATGCACACTCTCTCTACAAGCTAAGAAGCAGAAACGTGGTTGGTATGTTGATAGTGGTTGTTCAAAACACATGACAGGTGATAGAGATAGGTTTCTTACAATAATAAAGGAAAGATATGGATCAATCTCCTTCGTAAATGATGATTTAGATAAAATCATTCGAAAAGGCATAGTCAGAATTGGGAACAAGAATTCAAAGGTAGAAAATGTTCTACTAGTAGAAGATATGAAACATAATCTTCTAGGTGTGAGTCAAATGTGTGACCAAGGTCATAACATTACTTTCGATTCACAAAAGTGAGAGATAAGAAAAGAAGGAACAGGAAAATCGATTGCTATAGCTGCGAGAACTTCAAGCAACATATATATGTTAAGTGAAATTGGAAATAAAAAGTGTTGTCTAGGAAATGAAGATGAAAGTTGGCTATGGCACAAAAGAATGGGTCACATACATTTTGATAACCTTTTCAAAGTCAGCAAAAGGGAAATAGTCATAGAAATGCACTAGATCATGAAACCAACCAACACTTTAGGCAAGCATTGTCAACAAGGAAAGAAAACAAAGACAGGTTCAAATCAAAAGAATATTCAACGATGAGACCACTAGAAATTGTGCATACTGATATAGTTGGACCAACTACAAAAAAGGGTTTAAAAGGTGATAAATACTCTATGTTATTAATTTATGATTATACGAGAATGACTACAGTTTCCTTTCTCAAGAATAAGTCAAAATCTTTTGAAAACTTCAAGATCTACAAGGAAATGGTTGAAAATGAAATGGATTCAAAAATCAAATGCTTGAGATCTGATAATGGAGGAGAGTTCACTTGAAAGGAATTTATGGACTACTGCAACAGTCATGGAATAAAAAGGAAATTCTTTTTTTTCTAGGACACCTCGACAGAATGGAGTTGTTGAAAGAAATAACAGGATAGTACAGGAAATGGATCGAACAATGCTAATGGATTCCAAATTGATAGATTCTTTTGGACACAGGAAATGCATACAAAAGTTCACATTCAAAACATAGTAATGCTTAGAAACAACACTGACAAAACTCCCTATGAGATATGGAAAGGAAGACCAACACATGTGAATCACTTCAGAGTTTTTGGAAGCAAATGATACATCAAAAGAGAAGATGGCAGAATGGGAATGTTTGACTCTCATGTGGACAAATGAGTACTTGTTGGTTACTCAAGTACAAGAAAGGCATACAATTTTTGTGACCTGAGATTGAAAAAAGTGGTGGAAAGCATCAACGTAACAATTGATGAAATAGGTAGACAAGAATTAAAGGGAGAAAAAAATGAATCAATGGAACAACTTTACGAAGAAGAAACAAAAGATGAAAAATAAGGTGTTGACGAAGAGGATCCGACAAAAGAAGAAGAGCAGGTTCAACAAGTGACTCCAAAGACACCTAGCATACGAGTACAAAATAATAATCATCATTTAGATCAGATTATCGGAAACAAAGATGCAGGAGTTGAGACTAGAAGAAGAATGTGTTCACCAGAACAAGCACACCTAACACTCACATCTACGATTGAACCAACCTGTTTTGAAGAGGCCAGCAAGAGTGAATTTTGGAATAAGGCCAAGGATGAAGAATTGGATCAAATAGAGAAGAATGACACTTGGGAATTGGTTCCAAGACCTAAGAATAAGAATGTGATTGGAACAAAGTGGGTATTCAGAAATAAATTAAATGAAGATGGACAGGTTACAAGGAACAAAGATAGATTGGTATGTAAAGGATACACACAGTTTGAAGGAATAAAATTTGAAGAGACATTTTCTCCAGTTTCCATAATGGAAGAAATATGATTTCTCCTAGCTTAGGCATGCTCCAATAATATTAAAGTGTATTAGATGGACATGAAAACATCTTTTATGAATGGGGAACTTGAAGAAGAATTTTACATTGAACAACGAAAAGGATTTCAGTTGTTAGAGAATGTAGATTATGTGTGTAAATTGAAGAAGGCCTTGTATGGTCTAAAATAGGCTCCTAGAGCATGGTACTCTAGACTAGATAAATATCTACAATAGGCAGAGTTAGAAAAGGAAGTTCAGACAACAACCTCTACATCAAGGTAAGTCAAGATAATATTTTATTAATAGAAGTTTATGTTGATGATATTATTGGTAGTGATGATGAGAGGTTAAGACAAAAATTTGCAAAGGATATGCAAAATGACTTTGAAATGTCATTAGTTGGAGAACTATCCTTCTTTATGGGACTTCAGATACGTCAAAGCGACCAAGGAATTTTTATTTCTCAAACCAAGTATATCAGAGAAATGCTAAATAGCTTTGGAATTGAATATTGCAAAACCAGTTATCACTCCCATGCAAACAAGTTGCAAGTGGAGCAAAGATCATGATTCAAAGCCTACAGATTAGAGGAAATACATGTCAATGATTGGTAGTCTACTATATGTGACAACATCAAAACAAGATATAATGCAGGTAGTTGGACAGGTGGCACGATTTCAAACAGTACCAAAGTAATCACATGTATTAGAACTAAAGAGGATTTTCAGATATCGCAAAGGAACATAAGAGTTTGGATTATGGTATCCAAAATGAAAGGATCTATCATTTATTGCGTACACAGATGCAGATTGGGCAGGTTGTATTGATGACCGATGAAGCACCAGTGGAGAAGCGTTCTACTTGGGTGAGTTTTTAGTATCATGGCTAAGAAAGAAACAATCATCAGTATCTTTGTCTACAACCTGGGCAGAGTATATTACAGCATCAACATGTTGTACACAGGTTCTTTGGATGAAACAAACTCTGATAGATATATAGGTTGAATATGATGAGCCCATTCCAATCTATTGTGATAATACAAAAGCCATCAATATCTCAAAGAACCTGGTGATGCACTCCAAGAAGAAGCACATTCCAATCAAGTATCACTTTCTACAGGAACATGTTGCAGAAAAGAACATCCGAGTTGAGTATGTGGGCACAAAAGAATGAGTGGTAGACATATTTACAAAACCACTTAAACGAGAAGCCTTTGAGTACCTTCGCTAGACACTCAGATTTATTTCTACTCCAAAATGAATTCTTTTGAATTCTTATCTTATATGTCTTAGATGTACACAAGGAAGCACCATAAAGAGGACAGTTCAGTTAGGGGGGGCAACCCCGAATCGAAAGACACCTTTGACATTGATGACAAAGGGGGAGAGATTTATCAGATGCAGAGGATAGAGGCATGGATCTAGGGGAAGCATGAGTAATATGACTTTAGTATTGCATGACATGATTTCAGTATTGCATCAGAGTGTTGCGATCAATGCCAAAGGGGGAGATTGTTGATTAAGGTTGGTTGTCATTGATGTCAACCCTTGAAGAAAGTCCGGTAGCACAAAGGTTTGGGTAATGGACTCCAAGTTTGTTTGATGTAAAGATGACTCATTATTGTATTTCCATGCTTGATAAGAAGAACAAATGGATGAACTCCAAAGAGGTCCCCTTATGGTGAAATCCCACATGGGAATACACTTTGCAGATTGAGTTATCCTAGAAGTATGGTTAGATAACCCATGCTTAATTGTGGAATAATGAGAACAAGGTCAGTGAATTTTCTAGTGAAACTATCCTAGATGGATATTTCTTGTCATTGCATTTCTGGTGGTATGTGGAATGTCACATAACTCCTCACGGTTAGAGAGTTATGGCCATGTGAAGTTGGAGGACCCTCATGAGTCATATAGAAGCCCATAAAAGTCAAAGTGTTTGAAAAATAAATTATTTAATTAATAAAGTAAATGGAGAACTCCATAAAATAAGGAAAGTGTAATGCTACATGAAATTATAAATAAGAGGCAAAGCTCTCTCATTTAATTAAACTTGAACATATTGAATATCTTTTGTCATGTAAGGCTTATTTCAAGTACTCAATGATGCATCTAAAGTTGCGAAAGTCTGAGGTAGTACGAAAGGTTGATTACGATATTCTTGGAATTAAAATGAATACTAAAAAACACTATTTTATGAGGCGTATGCGGGCTGATAGTGTATTAGGGTGCATACATACTGAGGCGTACGTGGCCTGGCAGTGTATAGGGTGCATACATGTTGGTAAAGCCATGAAACTTGAGAATATGAAGAAGCAGAGGTTCTAAATTCTGAGATCAAGATCCCTGAAAGGTCTACAGTGATCAGATACGTCATATCTATCCATTGATTCAAAAGGTATGTCTTATTTCTATGAATAGTTGGATTTTGATGTATGCATGAGAAATGGTTATGGATATTTGAGGATTCTCCCTAGAGAGACTAGTGGATGCATGGGATCTTTTGCATAAGTTAGATATACAGAAATACAATGTTGGTATATTTATCATTGATACTTCTTGTTGAGGCACATCTTGTATTTCTTGGCATATGGCTAAGGTTTTTTGTGGTACATGGTTGAGAGCTTGTATTTGTGAAGTGGATGATGTATTGAGAGGATGAATATCATCAAGGTTTTGATGAATAGAACATGTGACGATTATTATACTTGTTCATGATTACACACACCTATATGGAACATGACTAGAAAGAGACATATATTCATTGGTTAAAGGTCATGTATGAGGATGCATGCACAGGGTATAGTTACAGTCTGGATACAGGGACATGTTACAGATCTATGTGAAAAAAAGTTAGAGAGGTTCATAAGTTTTCAAGAGAAAGGAAACCCTACTTTTTAGAAGGCATGTACAGGATTCATAATAGTTTGATCGAATACATACGCAGCCTGCATAACAGATAACGCACATACATATGTGTGTTGTAGCACTACATGTCACGTACTTGTTGTATTTTTGTTGATACCTGTTCAGTTCTAGTACAGATTGATTACAGGGCAGTTGTATAGGTTGGATGGAGTTCAGTGGTACAAACTGATATAGTTGTACAGTGGTATATCTCACAGTGATAGCGTGACAATGGTTCCATCATTCTACTTCTAAATAAGGGTAGTTGGACAGGGCAAGGACATGTGGTTGTAGCCACCTTCTAGTTGTAGCTAGAGAATACAGGGGGTTGTAGCTAGAAAATTGGGGAGTTGGAGCTTCCCTCAGGTTGTATCCTGAGAAACCAGGGGGTTGGAGCCTCCTTCTAGTTGTAGTTGGAAAACAAAGGAAGTTGGTGCTTCCAGTTGAATGTAATTCTTCAAGGCATATAAGAAAAAGCATTATGTGGTTTTCTCCTGCTTTGGGTTTCCACGTAAAAACACTTGTGTACTGTGTATGTGTGTGATTTCTCATTTGTTCATTGGTTATTTACTTTGCAACTATTGGATGATAATGCTACATTGATATAACACTTGTATTTTTGGAGAAAAGGATTATTATTTCTCGATTACTGATTCACCCCCCTCTCAGTAATCCAACATAACTTACTATGACGGTCTTTCCTCTTTTACTTGCTTGCTACTATCATTTTATTGTTTTAATTGACAGTTATAGAAATTGTCTCAACTGTTGCTTCTTGGCCTTCTTTGGTTAATTTGTTAATTTCCTTTTTAAACCAATCTTTAATGTAGTTTCTCATTGGTGCAACATTTATTTCATGCATGATTTTAATATTGAACAATTATCTTTCCAAGTCTCTTAAGTCATTAGAAGTTCCATGTATCTCCTCCTCAATATCTTGATTTTTCACATAATAATCAACCAACCAATTGTTTATTTCTTCCTCATTATATCCGACTATGCCATAAAAAATTTCAACCGATAACCCCTTAAATATCTCAACTTGTTCATCAAATTGTTTCTTTGTTAGAAACATTGAATTGAGAATTAACTTAGGGTCTTGTACCTCATTAGTGTTTCCTTCTATATCTATATCCATGAGTCTTTTGAACAATTATTCTCTTTTTAGTATGGCATCTCTACATGCTTGGACAATGTTGTTCAAATTCTTGATCGTTTCCTTCCAACAAGCATTTAGTTTTTTTATTCGACTTGGAGAAGGCAAATCCTCTTATATTTTACTAATTTCTTCATTTTCTTTCTCACATGAAGCTTATGTGAATTATCAATTTTCCCAGGGGGAGGATTCTTCTCTCCTCCACCACTTGAACTACTATTGACAATCTTTCTAACTAGGTGAGTCATTAGAGCATTTCTCTGGGATGTGGTATTTTTGGGAGTAAAAAATGGAGACTAGGCTCTCCTTTCACTAAGACCTTTTCCCTTTTGTTTATAAAATGCATTAGTATTGAGTATTGTTTCTAGGTCACCAACGTCATGTATAGGAGTACTTTGGTTGTTACCTTCTTCTTCTTCATTCAATATAGTATGGATGAACGAGTTACTGAATCCCACTGAAAGTGTGTGTTCTACAAATATTTTGTTAGGACCAAAGCCCTTTATCTTTTCAGCATACTTTAAATTCACATTGTTGAAATGATTTGTAAAATCGTTAATTTTATTTATGTTTCTGAACATGAAATCTCCAATCTTCCATGGCAAGCGGATAATTTTTTTTTTCCTTTTTTCATGGAAAAAATGTAGCCATAAGCTGTATTGCCTTGCTACCTTTGTAATGAATGGTTTTTTAGATACATGATATAGGAGAAAAGAAGGATTTTCTTTGGAACAAAATATCCTTATAACACTGTAATTCTCCATTTTCTCTATCATTCCTTTTTTCTCTAAGAATATATTAGCCTGATCAGATATCCTTAAAGTATTTTCACCCAAAACTAGCCTTTCGAAGACTGAGATAAAAACATTATAAAATTCTTAAAAATATAGAGGGGTATTATGTCTCCATAGTGCATGGTACTAGAATATAACTGGATCTATTTCACGGTTCACCCTCTTACTTATGGTCAAGTTTGGAAATTGACAACAATACACTATAGAAAATATCAAATAGGAAGCCATAAAGAATTTTTTGTCCTTTTTATAGTGTGATAAATAGGATGATATTTCGATAGAAATCAATTTTCCCCAGTCAAAGATGGCATGTTATTTCACCATAAAATATAAAATATATAAAATCATGCAAGAGATAGTAGTGGTGCTTTCCTGACCTGTCAACCTGGAAAACAACCATGCAATTTCTAGATAGGATTTTTTGAAATACTTGACCTGGATCCTACTTATGTCTTCTATAATAGACATAGGATTCTCCAAATATTCAGGAAGGAGGTCAATCCCATTGTTATGTTTCTTCAAAAAATATTTGCAGTCTTCTCCTTTGAAGGTAATCCTTGGCTCTGGGAGCTTCAACATATTGTGAACAAATTGTGATGAAAGGTAAATCAGAGAATGATCTTGGAGTTGTACAATTCTCTGGATTGGAACGTACTTCTCCATGCACCATGCAACAAGTTCTTTATAGTCAAAAACCTCAAGAAAACACCCTGCGTGAGCGATTTTGGATGCCAAAATTATGTATTTTTGTACAGGAAGAGAAGAATAATATGAATATGATCTGGACCACTGAAATTTTTGGTTTTCATGACCAAATATATTTAAAGTATCACCTCAAAAATTTTGTCTAGTTGTTGTTGCCATAGGTTCACGAGAGTATTTCTTCAGCTCGATAATAACCTCAAATAAATCTTTTTGGAGAGATGACGATAATATAATCCCTTGTAAAATTGAGATTTAATGCAATTTAATGAGAAGTCCTCAGGCCTTTCACCATTAATGACTATATTTTCAGTTTTTTCACAACAATTGTTAGCATTAAATAATACTTAATGCATATTGGGAAAAGAACGAGAATGAAGGGGATGGACGAAAGCAATTTTGAATATGGATCCTTTCATGAACCTGCCAACCCGGGAACACATAGTTATGGATAATAAAAAATAAGTTAAGCGTAGAAATGCGATTGGCTGGAATTGCATTCAAGAGAAATAAAATACTTAGGGGCTCAGCACCCGCGACAAATTTGATGGTCACAATGTAGATCACAGAACTTTGGGTGCAAAGTGGAGATCATGGACCTTGGAGGATGAGGGCTTGAACTTGTGAACCCGTAAAGTTGGAAAAAATGTCTGAGTGTAATGTAGTAGGGCGATCGGTCAGACTTATGACATAGGATAGTGGATGGATATGAAGTTCCACGAACCGATGAACCCACCAATTTTTGAAATATGACTAAGTATGGTAACTAGAAAGGGATAGAATAAGGAAAAAAAGAAAGAGGGAAACAAGGGGAGGTGTAGAAGAGGAAAATTAAATGGAAAAGAGAAGTTGGGAAAATAGAAAGGGGAAGGAAAAATTTGGAAATGAGAAATGACCTCAACAACTGGCTACAACTGTGGGATGGTAACCCCCTATGGGTTGTCAAGAATACATAATATTCATGACCAGGTGCTTCCATCCATTTGGATATGGAGTCAAAGGTAAGAATATAAAAACTAAGTAAAAGAAAAATATGTACAAGGAAATGAGAAAAATTTCAAGCGAAGAAACCTTTCAAATGTTTCCCATTAATAAGCAGCATTAACATTTTACCCTTCATATCTTTGAGCATATAAGAATTAAAACCCAAGATATTTTCAATAATGTATGGTCCATTCCATAGTGATTCAAATTGTGTGTACATTGATGGTTTCTCCTTAGATTTGTTCTAGAGTAACACTAGTTCTCCCTTCTAAAAATTATTTACATTGCATTCTGGTCAAAATATATTTTGATACTTTGTTGTCTCTTAGAAGTTCTATTCAGGGATTTACTTCGTTCTTTCTCCAATTTCAATAACTAGTTGACCCTCTTTTGCATAGGTGAACTATAATCTACATCCTCTATATTAAATACAAAATTCAAGGCATTCAGCTCGAGGCTAATTGGAATTTTTTCTTCTTTCCCATAAACCAATGTATATAGAGACATCCAAGTTTTTTCTTTCAGAGTCATTCTTCTTGCCCACAATGCATCAGTCAACTCTAAATGCCAATTCCTTTGGTTCTTGTCAATAGTTTTCTTCAATATATGAATGAGTGTCTTATTAGTGGATTCTAGAAGACCATTCCCTTGTGGATAATATTTTGATGACTACCCCAAAAAAATTTCATATTCTCCAGAAAATTCTTTAAATTTTGAGCCAATGAAAATCGAGCCATTATCAGTGATGAATTTTTCTGGGACACTGAATCTTGACAAAATATTGTCTTTGAGAAACTTAATCAGCTCTTCAGAATCAACCTTTTTTAATGCCACTTCTTTTGTCCACTTTGTAAAATAATATGTATGTATGTATGTGTATATATATATATATATATATATATATATGTCCTTTTCTTAAATTTGTATTTATTGGTCCAATGAAATAGAGTCCCCATTGGGAAATTGGTTGTTCTACATATATAGGCTATAATGGCATTGTAGATTTTTTCATTTTCCATGAAAATTTTTGACAAGATACACACTTCCTTATGGTATCATATGCGTCTTTAAAAATTGACAACCAATAAAATCCAACTCTTATTATCTTATGGGTGGTGGCAATAGGTGAAAAATTTCAACCATATATTCTTTCGTGGAATTGTTTCATCAATTCTCGAGCTTTCCTTTCATCAACACATCTCAGCAATATACCGTCATAGTTTTTCTTAATAAATATATCAACAATTAACACATATTTACTCGACTTCATCTTCAATGCTCTTCTCTCTTTAGGGTTAATAGTCACTGGAAATTTTCCAAACCTCAAGTAGAATACAATATCTCTATACCATTCTGAATCTTCCATGGGTTCTCCTAATGAAATTGAAATCATTCCATCTAAAGAATCATTATTTTCAATGAGATTACATAAACCTTGTCCCTTCACTACCTTTAAAGTTTTGATTTCAATATCATATTCTTGAATCTTCGCCGACCAGTTTTCCCATTTTCCTTCTCTCAATTGTTTATTTAAAAGCATCTTCACAGGAGAGGATGGAACATAAGCAATGACATGATAATTTAGTATGTAAGTTTGAAAGTGCCCCACCACTTTCACAAGAGATAGGGCTTGTTTCTATAATTATGAATATCTCAATTCATAATCATGAAGGGTCTTTCTCATGAAGCTAATTGGAAATTCTTCACCAGTGGTATTCCTCTGAGTAAGAATAGATGCAACAATTGTTTCTGTAGCAAAAGAATAAATGGTGAAGTCTCTTTGAATGTTTGGTATAATGAGAAATGGAGCTGTAGTGATTTTCTTTTTGATATTATTAAAAGATTATTGTGTATCTGCATTCCATTCAAACCTTTGATACCTTTTCAACAATAAATTGATTGGCTTCACAACACTTGCATAGTTAGGGACAAATCTTCATACAAAGTAGATCTTGCCAAAACATGATTGAACTCCCTTCTTAGATGATGGGGGGTTGAGTTGATTTATATCTTTAACTCTTTCTAGATCTATATAGATTCCTTCCTTCCACACAATATGACCCAATAGTCTCCCTTGAGTTACAACAAATAAACATTTCTTTGGATTTAAGGAAACACCATATAATCTACACCTGTCAAAAAATTTCCTTAGGTGATGAATGTGATCACTCCTTATTTTTTAGTGTACTTTTAAGTCATATTGATAATCCACCACTAAGTTTCCTATCCACCCCTCAAAATCATGATCCATATCCCTATGAAATGTAGTTCCTACATTTTTTAAACCAAAGCGCATCCTAGAATATGCACATGTCTCCCAAGGTGTTATGCAGTTTTCTTTACTCTATCTTCTTCAACATCAAAGACTTGATTATACCCAGAAAAACCATCTAATATGGACATGCAATTTGATCCCGTGAATTGTTGGAGAAGAAAACTCATGTTAGGTAAAGGATAATTATCCTTTACACTTGATTTGTTAAGATCCCTGAAATCTACACACATCCAGATCTCCCCAATATTTTTTCTTACTATCACAGAGTTTGAAAGCCAATCAGAATGTTTGATGTGGTATATTATTCCAAACTTCTTTAATTTCTCCAATTCAACCTTTACCAATGGTTTTTATTTGGGGTTCATTATCCATATTTTTTGATTGACAGGATTTTCCCCTTTTCTCAAGGGAATAATATGTTGAAATATTGTTTTATCATATGCCTTCAAACCATCATAAATCCATGTGAACACATCAAGATATTCTTTAAATAATGGGACATATTGATCAACTTATTCAATTGTGCAATCAACTCCCAAATTGTTGTATTTTGGGGAATTATCAGTTCCAATGTTAATTTTTCTTGTTTCTTGGACCTTTTAGAGAGATGCTTCTTCTAGGAGGTTTTTAGCATGGTCGCCTCCTATAAAAAGAGACTTTGATTGAATACAATTCCTCGATACAACAATTATGTGACTGTCTTCATCTTCATTGTCATTCATAAAAAAAAAACTCCAATTCTTCATCATTCTCAAATACTTGTAAATATTCCTGGTTATTAGGTACAGAAGGTCGAAATAATATTTTTACTTGAAAAGTTGTTTTTCTCTGAACATCATCTGGGTTTGACAATGAGGTTTCCAAAGCTAATGAATCTTCTTTCTAATTTTTTTCCCTTAGGATGAAATAAATGTTGAAAGAGTTGAAGGCTTCCATCAATTCGTTAAGTCTTTTGAAATATAACTTGAGTTTTTATTTTTTAATTTTACACCTCTGGGTAACTTGATATATCACCAACTCAGAGTCACCAGTCACAATTAGATGTCCTATATTCATTTCTTGTGCAAGAACCATTCCTTGAATCAAAGCTTTGTATTATTCCTCATTATTGGTACATGCAAATTCAAGTCTGATAGTATGTGGATGAAGAATCTTTCTTGTGTTTACAAGGACAATTCGAACTCCACTCCTAGAACTTGAGAAAGCTCCATCAAATGAAATCCTCCAATAACCTTCAAATTGATGCTTTTGATTCTGCATATCTTGAATTTTCTCCATGTCTTCAATTGGCTCCATGTGTAGGATAGCATAGTTTCTGATCCCATCATCTATATAATCTTCCATTAGTTCATTATCCTTATTTTTGAAAGAGAAGGGTCTGCTAGGTTCACGAGGGACCTTAATCATTTCCCCTCCTTTATCTGGTAGCATCATGCAAATTCCATCGTTCATTATGTATCCTCTGATCAGAGACGACCAATATCTTCCTACAACAACTCCATATGTAGGAGGAAGCTCTATTGCAATAATATCGAAAAATGTAATAATATGGGGAGCCGTTGTGATCCAAGGATAAAAAAATTTGATTTCTCCATAAGCTGACACTTTTCTGGAATCAATTACATATATATTTTCAACGATCTCATAATATTTGGTGCATTTAATTCTCAATTCCTCCATGACCTCTAGTAGCATAATATTATTGGTCACACCAGTATCAACTAAACAATTATGAAGTGCAAAATTATGATTTTCAATTAAAATATAAAAAATGTGGGATTTTACCTCTCAACTTGACGGTTGATGTGTTCTGGATTTGTTTTGGATTTATGACATCAACCTCCATTTTTCCAGACAAATCATCCAACAATATCAAAATATTTTCCCTTTGTTGAGGGATCTTTACCACTTTTGTGAAAGGGAGAGTTATCCTTAGCTTACAAAAGTACTCTACAACATTGTATTTCATCTAGGTAGGTTTTGACATCAGATGTCACTTCTTTCTTTTAACATTATCTGTCACATTTTCATTTTCATTTTTCTCATTCACCTTTTCTTTATCTTTTTCATTTTCCTTTTCAAAATAATTTGTATTCTTGGATTTATTTACAAATGCTCGTGTCTAGGCAACATTCTCTTGCAAGTCAGGGTCATTGTCTCCTTCTTCAAATATATACATGGATGTCTCACATCCATCCATTTGAACATTTTCATAACTTTAATCAGGAAAATAATCGTTCCCTTTATCAACCATTTGCTCATCATATACATCATCCAGAACAATTTCATTTGGGGTTGGTTTCCTGGGAACCCTTTGTCTTTGCAGATTATCAATGTTTTCAAACATCACTATTTTTTCTTAGGGAGGGTTCCTTATTTTCTCTTGGACCGACATTCTCATATTTCCTACATAATTATATCCCCTTTGTTAATCTGGCTATCTCATTTTGAATCTTCCTGATGGTTCTATTCATTTGTGCAATTTCTATTCTTTGCTTAGTTTCTTGTGCCGCAACAGGGTCTACCTTCACATCTGGTATGGTTCCCTTAAAAAATCATCCTCCAATTTTTTTATTTTGGATGGGTCATCAATTTTGTTCTTTGTTCCTTCTTGAGCTAGAGGCTCCTTGATCATCAATATTTAGGCCTCCCAACTGCCTATGTACTTTTCCCAGGATAATATTGGGGTCAACACCCATCTCAATCATAATTTATTCCATCTCAGTGGCCTTAATCATTGCTTCCTCCAAGGTATCCATCTGGGATGTTCTGATAACATATTTTACATTTGGGGGAATCACTTCCTTATAACAACCAAGTATCAATGGGTCATTAGGTATTTTATCTTCCAAAATCTTACTCAAGGTTTTATTGAACCTGAGATTAAAATCCCATATTCTCTCATTCTTCCTCAAACCAATATGGGTAAAATTGGTGAGAAGGGTATTGTTTCAGAATAAATCCATAAGTGCGGACATGAACCGATCTCCCTAGATCCACCTGGATCTAGAACAAAACAAGACAGAATAATACTCTTTCCCTAGATTTTAACTGTTGAATGAACTAGGAGGCAAGAATCATGTATATACCTTATGATTGCTTCCTTGAGTCATTGTTGTTCCAATCCTCACTCCAATGCTCTTGTATCGTCAAGACCAAAACAAAACAAACCAATCGAAGTGAAGACAATTCAATATATTCAAAAATTAATCTATGTATATGATCAAGGAGTTATACAATAAAGTAACATTAGCTTTATGGGAAAGGGACATATTACTGTATTATATTGATTGAAATTGAAACTTACGACCTGAGCCTTGATGTTGCAAACCTCCTTTCGATGGCTCCTAGCTCTGACACACACACTTGCTCATGCATGAAGAAAAACAACCACTTTTGATAACCTTGCTGGTTTCTCTAGCTGTTGTAGCATCAGTCCTTCATACAATCTTCCACTAATTCTCCAATCAATCTCTTGCTAGTTTGCTTATAACCTTTTCCATGAGCATCCTCCTCAATATATAGGAGAGAATGAATTAGTTACCTGGATAGGAATGATCCCAAGATATCAGGAAAGCCAGTACTTAGATAACCATTCGAATGCCAACTCATCCTTCTAGAAGATTCCCTTCTAGAAGGTTCGAGAATTTATCTTTTTCCTTCCTTTAGAAGATGTTCGCACCCTGATAGTTAGGTACAGTGTGAACCTCTCGCACCTTTCCTTAAGGCAGCCTACGAGAATCATGCATTCTCGCAGGAAAATATATAGGTAGCCTGCGAACCTCCCTTAAAAATATGATTTCTGGAAAGAGACAAAGGTAACTTTTCTCAGGAAAGTGTTTGAGTGAAGAGCCTGATTTCTCCATCATCATTACATCATCATGACGAAAAAAATTATAGATAAAAGAATACCCCCCAAAGTCTGAGATTGGAACCAGTGACAGTCGATAGACTTTGTAAGCTGCATATGTGTGTCAAGAACCAAGAGCACATGTAATCGGAAACCTGCAAACATCAAGCATCTACAGAATATTACATATACCAATTTTGAGGTAGGAATCCCCATACTCAGATCATAGACTGATGACATCATAAACAAAGGTCATGGCCACCAATCATACACTATGGATCCATGCTATCGCAATATAGCATAGCCACTTGAATACACTGTGGATCTATGCGAAAAATTTTCAATCAAGACGACATAGCCACGAAACATACACAGTGGATCTATGTGTCACAAATTATACATACTCCATCGCAACCTGGATCACTAAGACAATATCCAGGGTCTTCAATCTCGCTTCCCAAAGTACGAATCTAACCATGTGATTACAGGTGTTGAAGTCAAACATGGCAGAAACCACTTGATTACCGGTCATTGATGTAACTGTTAACAAGTGCGAGGGAAATCACCATTGATGTCAATGACTCCCAAAGTACTATAGTACAATCCATCGACTGTGAATAAATTAGTTGATGTCGAACATCTGATAGAATATTTCGATCAGGGGTCAATGATGTAAACCCATTGTCAAAAGCGAGGAAACTTGCCATTGAGGCATGCAAGCTCCAAGGTACTGAATAATTTCTAAGTCTTGATTCCGGATAATGAGCTGAATTCTATGAAACAAAACTCATCATAGGAGGGCCTTGATGTATCCCCCATCAATGACACGAAATGAGTAACAGAGTTTGAAGGTGAAACAGAGCATTTTGCAAATTGGACTGGACACTAGGAAGGCCGACACGGAGAGAATGGATAACTGCAGATGGTCGACTCAACAGAGGTTTCAAACGGACTTCTCTTGAACATATGAATGACACAACCAATGATTTGGCAGCATTGACTCAAATATGACACATGGAAAGACCTTGTAATCAATCGAAAGAGAGACAGATGGATTTCCCAAACTAGTTTTAAATGATGAATAGGGGGTGTCATGTTCAAGAGCGACACTTACTGCCAATCAATACAAAGATGAAACATATCCCTTTCCCAAATTTTCCCCCACCATTTCTGGCAAGTACCTCTTTATTTTTATGCAAGCTTGAAGAGAATCACATATGCTTGTTGATATAAGCTCATCCTTCGGATGAGTCCCTCGGAGTATTTTTAACGAACCCTAGGAAGGAGTGGTTCAGTCCCATCACCGGTCTGTCAATGTTTGTTTAACGAGTCCAGAGATAGTAAAATCGAAGGTTTTTCAAGATTATAGAGTTTGGAAAAACACTTAAAAGAGAACTCTCTCAGTTCCTTTTTCATACAGTAGTCCAATGAGACTGAAAAAGGGTTAAAATATCGCTCAAAAGACGCGTACTTCAAATACTTTATCGAGCGTGAAAATAGCAAGGTCGCTCGGCAATCTTTTCATGTTTAGAGAGTCTGAAAAGAGCTTAAAGAGAACTCCAGGGGGGTTCCTTTTTCGTGTAACCACAGTGAGCCCAAAAAATAGATAAAACTATGCTCGATCACGTTCTTATGTTTTTCACGAGCACAAGAATGGACAAAAGGGTGCTCGAGGTTTTATGTAAAAACCATAAAAAACAATCAAAACCACATCATGACGGAGAAAAAATTGTCCATAATCATCATTGTTTCATACCTGCAAGTCATTACATTCATTTTCACATTAGTCATTAGGTTTAAATAATAGATAAACATAAAAAACCCAAAATTGACATAGTAAAAAGTAATTTAAATGAGTAAATAATCAAATTTACCATATCATTTCACATTTTCACCATTGAGTTCCAAAAACCCTCATTTTACCCTCTGAATTCAGCGTTGATTTTCGGGAGCTACGAGTGATCATTTGACGAGTCGTTAGCAGCATCTTGGTAAGTTCTTCATTCTTGATCTTTTCATGGTTTAAAAATTTGATTTTATTGGTTAAAATTTCTGTTTTAAGTTAGTTTTTTGAACCATATATGCGTGGAGGCATTCTCGCAGGTGGCCCATAGGAGACCTGCGAGAATGACTCGTTCTCGCAAGTGGGCCTTAAGCCGCCTGTGAGAAGTTCGCACTGTGCATAATATGGGACCTGCGAGTAGCGCAGAACTAAAAAATTTTTGAAAATTTTAGCCAATATAAAATATTCATTTCATGAATAAGATCATTAATCATATTTGTATGTTTCTTATGCAGGTAAATAGCCACAAACATGGTGCTTGAGTGGCGAGAACGAGAACATGAGGAGGATAATGCAAATGCCGAGAATCACCCTCCCACCATAGCTTCTTTAAGAGATTGTGGTCTCTTAAAATACTTCTGTATCCCGGGCATGAGAGCCCAAGTCCGATTATTGAAGTATCTAGTCCGAATGTGGATCCGGACCAGCAAGTTTTCATTGTAGGAGCTCACAAATTAGCTATTGAAATCGAGGACATATATTTCTTGACCGGATTATCCAGGTGTGGGTCCTATGTCAGTCTGACTGGAAGCAGAGAAGGCGGGTTAAAAATGAGTGAATATTGCAACCAATACTGTGTTCCTAAGGCCGAAAGAATGAAAGGGAAAGTGGCAATCTGTGGAGTAACTGACTTGAATCTCCACACTATTCTCTTCACGATTGCTTGGATGGCTGGAAGTGTCGCTCCCCATATGGCATTGCAGAGCTATTTCCAGTACGCCATTGAGTGTACTGAGTCCCGAGTATTTAACTGGGCTGATGCAGTATTGTGCAGTATCAAAAAACAACTGACTAAGTGCAGGCAGGGAGATCTGAAATAATTTGGATATGGATCTTTGTTAGTGTTCTTCTTCCCAGAGAGGGTCTCTATATTTCGTCTACAGGTTGAGTGGAACTTTCCGGGTCCTAGGGATCTGAGGATGTTACGATGGTGTCGGCTCATGGCCCGACACGTGGCAGGACCAATCATCAAATATGATGATATTTTCTTTGACTGGTTGCAAAACCAGATGCTGATGGTCGATGACTACACATATGCCAGGTTGGATTTCCAAGGAGATCCAGATCTAACACTACCTGAGGACGCTTAGTGGGGAGACCTCGGTAAGAAGTACACAAATTTTCTCTTTTTAAAATGTTTTTGAATTTTCATCATATTTAAATGTTTTTGTTTTATAGATTTATCCGAAGACTAACACAAAATATTTGTTGATAACACAGACGTTGGACCGTATAGACCTCCTGGTACCTCTCCTATCTAGCAAAAAGGAGAAGTAGCAACAGTATTACCACGGTATGCCTAAGATTACCAGGTGGTGGAACAGAACTTAGAAGGCCTAACAACAGACATTCCAGATATGGCTCTGGAAGAGGTTCCACAACGCGGTCAGCGTCATACTGTAGGGGTTTCAGTAGCTATGGGTCGACTGCTCCGTAGGGTATCTAGGGAAGTTGTGTGTTACCATGAACGTCATCCGTGACATCACTATGTAGAAGCTATAAGCTTCAATTTTTTATATTTTGGTCTTCAGACAAACATTTTGTAAAAACAAACTCTTTTGGTCATTATATATATACAGACGGCTTCTACCGGTTTACTTTACATTGTGTGAATTGTAATGTGTTTGGTTTATAAATGATTTAAATGTCTGTCCAATACATAATTATCCAAAGCATCTGTTAATGTATTAAGACATCTAGGAATATGTTGATATTCAATGTGATCAAAATACCATTCCAAGAGGTGAATCCGCAAATATACCCTTAACAAAGTAGGACTTCAGATAGAGTAGACATTACTTAGCTGTAGTACTACAAGCTGCGAGTCAAGTCGCACAACCAAATGACAAATTCTGAGAGAGATAGCATCAACCAATAATTCAATAAAGGCGCTATACTCTGCGATATTGTTGGTTGCTCGGCCAAGACATACACCTCGTAAAGATATAAGCTCGTTTGTTGGGGCATAGATTGTCCATGCAGGTGAAGCTAAGTTTTGAGTACTATGACTAGCACCATCAGCGAAGCTAATATAAGGTAGCGAATACTCTGACATCTGGCAATCAAACACAACGTCACATAAGGGAAGAGACTAGATAACGTCAAAACCAAACTAAAGTAACACACACAAAGTATGATACATAAAATACAAGTACTTTTGCACAAATAACTTATGCATATTACTTCTTCAAGTACAACCCATTCTTGGGTTCACTCAAAGGTATACCATCGTAATCAACCAGCTCATACGCTCCTTTTTCCAAAACTTTGCGAACAATGTAAGGACCATGCCACATTGGTTCAAATTTCCCAGCTCCTAAGACATCTTTATCTTGTTCATACAAAAGAACAAGATCACCTTCAGAGAAAACACGAGGCTTGACATGCTTGTCATACTGTGCCTTGACGCATTTCTTTTGGGCTTCTATTACTAGAGTGGCATCACGTCAGGTCTCGTCTAATCGCATCAGATACAATAGACATTCCTCTTCAGCAGAAGTATTGGGTAAGAGTTCTACAGCTAGCTTTAGAGAAGGTATCTCACATTCTATTGGAAGAATGGCTTCCATGCCATAGACTAATCGAAAGGGCGTAAACCCCATAGCGGATTTAACAGATGTCCGATATGCCCACAATGCCGAAAAAAACATCATGTGTCAATTGGTTTTATGAATTCCTATCATCCGTCGAATCATAGTTATAAGAACCTTATTGATTGGTTCAACCTGGCCATTAGCTTGCGGATAATAGGGTGTTGAGCTATCATGACGAAGACCCAACTTCTCCGTAAGTTAAGACATCATAAAATTCCTAAAATGACTACAGTGATCGGTAACGATAGCTTGAGGAACACCAAAATGAGCTATGACATGGTTGAAAAGAAATAACACTGTAGTATTTCCAGTATTATTGAATGTTGGCATCGCCTCGGCCCATTTTGTAAAATAATCAACAGCTACAATGATGTAACCATGCCCCTCGGTCGAGTGAGGGTGACATGTCATGAAATCAATGTCCCATTTTGCAAAAGGACCAACTGAGACCACGGGATGAAGGGGAGCAGGATGTGACCGAATTTTTTGATTATAGGTCTGGCAGGCATGGCACTTTTGAATAGCAGTAATGCAGTCATTGAACAAAGAAGGCCAAAAATATCCTACACGTAAGATCTTCTGGGCGGTAGCATACACAGACATATGACCACCACATGCTCCAGAATCGCAGTCATTCAAAGCTTTCTTGGCTTCCTCAAAAGTCAAACAACGTCAAAAAATAGAGTCAATTCCTCGATGGTAAAGAGTATCTCCAAGGATAATGTACTAATGAGCTTGATAACAGACACGACATCGTTCAGTACTAGACAAAGCAGGCCAGAAATTCTGGGTTTGGAGATATATAATGATATCTCCATACCAAATATCATCAGTGTTGATAAGGAAAAGTGATTCATCAGGTAATGAATCTACTACTACATTTTTCGTGGCAGAGTGGGGAAAATCACATATTAACTCATCAAAAACTAAGGATTTCTTAGACGTGGCATGATCAAATTCCAAGTCGAACTCTTGGAGTATGACAATCCATTTGGAGTACTTGCCCCCCAACAATTGACGTGTCAAAATATGTTGCATGGGGTTGCAATGTGAAATCACTATAGTTTTCCTGGAGAGAATATAATGACGAAAACGTTGAACCGCTTGAACATCAGCCAAAGCCAGTTTTTCAACATGTTGGTACTTGATTTCAGTTGAGGTGAGATTTCTACTCAAGTAATAAATAACATGTTCATCATGTGCATCATCCTCTTGAACGAGAACCATGCCAATAGTATACTCGGAGGCAGCTAGATAAAGAAAGTAATCCCGACTATAATCAAGAGGGAAAAGAAGTGGAGCTTTCGTGAGGGACAACTTCAAAGCTTCAAAAGCGTTGTTGGCAACTTTATCCCAAACAAAATCTGAACCTTTCTTTAGAAGACGTGTAAAACCACGAGTAATCTCAGCGTAATTAGGGATGAAACGACGAAGAAAGTTTGCTTTCCCCTGCAAACTTTGTAACTAGCGCAGTGAAGAAGGAGGAGGGAGATTAAGAATCGCCTCAACCTTAATAAGATCTACCCAGATCCCTTGACGTGAAACAATGAAACCTAGAAGATTGTTGGACTCTACGCAAAAAACGCATTTATGAGGATTTAGACGAATGCGATAGAACCGACAACGAACAAAAATTGCTCGGAGATGATTGGGGTGATCGACTCGGCGTAAAGAATGAGATGGAAAATTGTCCAAGTAAGGTTGAACGATATGCTTTATATCGTGAAATGCATAAGACATAGCATGTTGAAATGTTGTGCCCGCGTTCTTAAGACCGAAGGGAAGTTTTCTATAGGAGAAAGTACCCCAAGGACAAATAAAAGAAGTTTTATGTTGGTCTTCAGGAGCGATGTTAATTTGATTATAGCCAGAGAATCCATCCATGAGAGAAAAGATTTCACTGCCATCACAGTCATCGACAATCTGGTCGACGAAAGAGGTTGGAAAGTTGTATTTTGGACAGGATTTGTTAATATCCTGATAATCAACACAAACTTGTATACTACCGCCTTTCTTATCAATTGGTACAGGGTTGGAAACCCATTCTGTCAGAGCCACGGGATAAATAAAACCGGCTTTGAGAAGTTTTTCAACTTTGAGTTTGATAGCTGTTGCTTTACGTGGATGGACTGGACAAAGGCACTGCCAAACTAGTTTAGCTCCGGGGTATGTCTTAATCTCATGCACAACAATGGCAGGGTTGATACCTAGCATCTCTTCATAACTCCAGGCAAGGATGTCACGAAATTCCTTAAATAGAGACGTATAGGTGATGATTTCATCTGGAGAACATGAAGCTCCAATGTGAACATTTTAAACTATCCCAGGTTTAACTGATATATCAATGGGTATCATGGGAGAAATATTACTGAGGTTCTCTTCCGCAAACACATCATGTGTAGATCCGGGAATAGTCTATATGACAACAACGGTCGACGGAGTCGAAATTCGTTGGTAGTTATCGAGAGTGTGTTGTTCCAGAAACAGTATGGAATGATGATGCCCATCGTCCCAAGGGGTATCCTCCATGACGGACATGATCATCTTGTCAGTGGGAAAGATGACATGGAAAGGATCAGGAGACAACTCATCAAGAGAGAGTGTAGAAGGGGTTGTCGATTGAATGGCTTGATAAGTAGACTCAACCAGACTTAATGGCATGACGTCGATGAAATGAGTATGATCTCCTATATCAGGGACTATCCAAGGGTCAAAAGACACCAGAAGCTCATGAGGTATAGCGGAGATCATATTAATAGAAGCAACTAACGGGCATGGAATATCTGGTGGTGGTGGTATGGGGAAAGTACCCATTAACAAAGAGTCTTGTAAAAGGCCTACACCGACATTCTCGTAACCCGGTGGGGTTTTAGCTATAAACGGCACGTTGCCAGTATGAGTATCAGATTTAAAGAAGGCAATTTGATCAACTGTAACAAATTTTCTCTGATGAGGAAATCATACGACACGAAAAATCGTTGACACAACAGCGTGCATAGAATCTATCCAGCTACGACCAAGAAGAAGATTATAATCCAGGGGAGCATCAAAAACTTTCACTTCAACTTGGACTGTCTTACCTTCTAGAGTAACAGGCAACGATGGAAGAACACCGTAAGGCTTAAAACCACAGCCATTGAAGGCTTTCAAAGTATTTTGTGATTCGTTTAAAGGAGGAGAGATAATAGCTTTCCAACAAGCAAAAGACATTACACATGTAGAGGCACCCTCATCAATAACAGTTCGACAAATGTTCTTGTCAATGACAACAACTTGTATCTGAAATGCAAGTTGTGGGGGTAACCTTGGAATATGGTCTTCCAAGTCAAAGACTATCAAATTCATATATGTTGGATCAATTCCACCTATAGCTTTCAACAGAGCCCTTCATTGTGCAGGAAAATACTGAAGGACTTCAAGGGCAGACATCGCTGAAGGTGCTTGGGCCAGATCTTCGACAATGCTATAGTTCTAGGCCGCACGAGCATGAGAATTGAAGGCCGATTTCTTAACGACACCTTTCAGGGGTGGTCGTAGAACTGTATCAAGACTCGGTCGTTCGATATGAAGAGGACCATTTGTAGGTGGATTCGGTGGAGAGCACTGTACCAAATCAAGAGGTAAATCGTCAACCTTCTCCTTAGATGGAGTACAGTCTTTAGCTCTAGTGGTAAGTGCAACATTGTCTTTCTTGGAATCACTAGTACACATCAAAACATATGATGTCGTAGAAGTAGAGGGTTGGTCATGGATGACCAACGAGGCCTATTGCTGAGACGGGAAGGGTTGGGACAAGACTGCCAGCGTAGAGGATTTCGGCATTCCTTGAAGGAACTCAGTAACCTCGACACGTCGAGGACAATCCTTCGTGTAGTGATCATCACCACAGATAAGGCAAGGATAGCGTGGTTTTCTCTTATCCCGATCTTCAACAGGAGGGGTTTTAGTTTGCTCATTTTGATTATTATTTTTACTCTCCTTATTCTTGCCTCTCCCCTTTTTAGATTTATTTTTACCGGTCGGGGTAGATTGAACAGCGTTCACTTCAGAAGTTTTACCGGCGGGAGGAGCAGGAGATGGAGAATTTTGAACATTAGAAGATGTAGATTTAGGGGTTTTACTTGAAACAGAGTGTGAGTGGGTATGAGTAGTACCAATCACACCATCAGCTGCATGCGAGGCAGCTGGAGTAGTTGAAGTGTTGGAAGTACCATGACGAGGGAGTCTAGGTAGTAAATTGTAAAGTGTTCTGGTTTGCGAATAAACGAGATCAAAATATTGAGCACGACTTATAGCCTGCTCCTTTGTAACAACACCACCCATAGCAATGTCTTTACCAATTTTGTTCATGAAAGATTTTGTAAACCATTATGTCAGTAACTGATCAGGGAGTTCAAGTTTAATGAGACGTCGTCTCCTTTGCCACTCATGAATATGATCTGATATATGAGTGCCTTTAGTTTGTTTGAAAGAAGTCAAGATCTCAGTCCCAGTATCGTAACGTATTGGTAACTGGTAATGTGTGAAAAAATCCATAGCTAGGGTGTTGAAATCAGAAAATAAACCTCGTGGCAATTCAATATACCACTTCACAGCCGAACCGGTAAGGGTTCGTTGAAAAAGAAGTAGACAAATGGAGTCATCCATCAGCGAGTTGGACAAACACCATAAATGAAAAGTCATGACATGATTATTTGGGTCCTCTCCCACCTTGCCATCGAATTTCAGAATATCCGATGGAAGCTTAGCAGGAATAGCAGGCCATTGGGGAGAGTGGTGAATAGAATAATTTAGAATCCTAGACAAATCTGGCAAATCCAAGGTAGCAAGAAAAGGTAACTGTCAGTTTACTCTGGGTACTGATGGCTTTGGGGTGGAAGCCCTGTCGGCAAACCAGTAGGACCATAAGCAGACTGTCCGTAGAGGGAAGATCCCAGCTGATTCGGTGGTGGCTAGATAGGATAGTAGCCCCAAGGGTTGTAACCTTGAGTTTGAGTAGGGACTTGGGGTTGAGTAGTTTTTCCTTGACCCCAAATAGGATTAGTTACACCTGGATATGGTTGGCCTACAGTAGGGACAGTTTTCTGCCCCCCAACGTTTTGAGGAAAGTTTTGCAGAAGCTGATTCCAATACTGGGCCAATTCAGGAGGTATATTTTGTCCAAAAGGTGAGGTTGGTCCCCCTATTGTGGGTATAGTTCCACCTGGAAGTTTTGTGCCAACCGTAGGTTGCGTAGTAACTGTGTTATGTCTGGGAAAAGGAAAAGGAACCATACCACCTTGTCCACCAACAAGAATCTGCAAGTTTTGTGCAACAGTCGGGATAGTGCCACCAGGATTAGGATTACCAGAAGGAAACTGAGGGAGTGTCGCGATAAAACCAGGAATGGGATGCCCAGGAAAAGGAGGACCACCTGGAGAATTGGTTGGGGTTTACGGAGGTGTTGGATTGGAAGCGTTCAACAAAGTATTCAATGCATGGTAACCAGGGTGTAAATTTGGGTTGACCTCAGGTATTCGCTAGGTATTGATAGGAGCGAGAGTAGCTGCAGTAATTTCAGTTTGGACACTCGTAGTATTAGCAAGATGGGCCATCTCGGAAGGAAGAATAAATTGATAAGTGGTATTCACTTGTGTAGTTTCTATCTCTGACAATACTGGAGGGTTGATCTCGTAGACTGTAGGTGACTCAGTACCAAAAAGGACACATCGGAAATCACCGGACCAAAAAGGATATTGGCCTACTACACCGTGAGAAGGCCCAACGATCGATTCAGAAGATGTAACAACTGTTTCTTCAGGAGAATTTAATCGCACAAAAGGTCATTCACCACGATGAATGCGGTAATCCTCTCTAGTATTGGTAATTTGAAAATCTTCAAGAGAATCAGTACGTTCTACCTGTGGTGTGGTGACACTTGGGACGTCACTAGTGTCCACATGTGGTGGAGTAATAACTGGGACTTCACTCTGATGAGGAGAGCCCTCAGGTGTGCTAGTAGGCAAGGGTTGAGAACCGTCCAGATGTTCTGGAGATAAACCTTGCATTCTACATGAACGTCATAGGGGAGCAATTGTAAATGAATGAAAATCTCCGCGAAGAAATTCCTATGGTCAACTTCGAGAAACAAACAACACGCACTAGTAAACAAAAATCTAGGCAACAATTACCAAGCAAACAATACCTTCTAATTTCGAAGCCACTAGTTGGTGATGAAATCCAATGTCACAACAACGAGACGAGAATGGGTGGGGCTAAGGTGGAAAAGTTACTTTGATGACCTTCTTAACAGACTTACACCCTGGTGCAAGCTCCCACACATAATCGTGGGTATACCCTCCAAGGAGCCCGAGTGAGTTTGATCAACGTCGATTCTAGGTATCATGAAGACTTTCCCCTCCACAGTCACCTTGGGTAAGAACCTAGAGAGATAGGCCACTAAGGTCACCACCAACAACAATAAAGCCTGGGGGGACAGTCTTCAGTCCGATCCACACGCAAGGGCAGGGTATCTAGCTCGAAATCAACCCAAAAGGATTCAACTCATCATTGTGGGTATACCTCTGAGTGATCCCCGTAATACGTGCAATCTCTACACTGATGTCAACAAAGCAGGGTTAGTAACTCTGCCCACATCAATGCGACCTAGTGCTTGACCCTTGTGTTAGAAGGGCTTCCCAGGACAATATGTTGCAAATGGAATTTAACACTCCCTAACTCAAGATGCTATTGTGTGTTTTGAGCTTTTGGAGAGTGTATCTCTCTTCCTACTCCAAAGCACTAGCCTAGCTAAATGTTGGTGTAAAAGAGCCCTAGAAAAGAGTTACTAGATAAATTTTAAGATTATGCAATGTTTTTAAAAGCTTTTGTTTACTCAAAGGTAACGGAAGTGAAACTCATGTTGTATGACTCTGACCCAAATAATGCAAGGATGATAATGAAATATAACACTTTTCATTCCATGAATCCTATTTATGGGAGAGAGAGAAAATTTTCCAAATCAACCCAATACTACAATGCAATGCACAATTTCCTTTCAGATGTCAATGCAAACAATCATTTATCAAAGGACAATCTCTATATGCCTTTTTCAAATACTTCAACAAACTCTAAAATTTGATTTTTTCAATTTTTTCTAAAAGACAAAAACAATGTTTTTTGAAAGAAAATATTATTGTTCACTTTCCAAAAATAATTCCCACTATATCAATGAGAAAGCGTAAAATCAAATCATAAAGAATCAAGCAATAACAACCCAATCAACTCTTTCAATGAAAGCAAAAACAAAGAGCAAATCAATGAGTCTTCTCAATGCAAACGAAAATGTTCTTTCAAACCAACAAGCAAATGACAAAAACCAAACACTTAACTCTCAACCAATCACTGGTTCTCAGCGAATCAGACACACCCAACCCCAGAAGTCAGAGAGAATGAATTTTCCAATAAGAGCCAAGAAATGAAAGTCAAGCTACAAAGGGCAGGAAAAACCTTGAAACCCTAAAACTGTTCAAGCATGCAAACTAAAGAAAGATATATATAGATCAATGATCCAAAAAGCCCAAAAGAGGTAATTCAACTGATCTGAGCAGTTGGAAAAACCAAAACTCAATTTCAAAATTTTCAAAAATCTTGCTCGCAGGCAAGCAATGTTACACAGTGTGAGAAGCTAAGATTCTCGCAGGCAACCTTGTAGCAAGGTGCAAGGTGTTTGCACTGGACCCTATGTGTAGGGTGCAAACCTGACCAGTTCTCACAAGCTGCAGTTAAACACAGTGTGAGAACTTCTGAACATGACAAAAATTTTGAAGAATGGAGTAAAAATCAAACAGGCTTCTGAACCCAGTAAGTCTATCAGGATATCCTGAAGACTCAGAGACTGACAAGACTGGAGAAAAATAAAACTAGAGAAAATGGCCACAGAAAAACTCAAAAACCATAAAGAAAAAGGGAATGTTCCCCAGTGGAGTCACCAATTTTGTTTCAGGATAAATCCGTAAGTGCAGACATGAACCGATCTCCCTAGATCCACCTGGATCTAGAACAAAACAAGACAGAATAATACTCTTTCCCTAGATTTTAACTGTTAAATGAACTAGGAGGCAAGAATCATGTACATACCTTATGATCACTTCCTTGAGTCTTTTTTGTTCCAATATTCGCTCCAATGCTCTTGTATCGTCAAGACCACAACAAAACAAACCAATCGAAGTGAAGACAATTCAATATATTCAACAATTAATCTATGTATATGATCAAGGAGTTATACAATAAAGTAACATTAGCTTTATGGGAAAGGGACATATTACTGTATTATATTGATTGAAAGTGAAACTTACGACCTGAGCCTTGATGTTGCAAACCTCCTTTTGATGGCTCCTAGCTCTGACACACACACTTTCTCATGCATGAAGAAAATCAACCACTTTTGATAACCTTGCTGGTGTCTCTAGCTGTTGTAGCATCAGTCCTTCATACAATCTTCCACTAATTCTCCAATAAATCTCTTGCTAGTTTGCTTCTAACCTTTTCCATGAGCATCCTCCTCAATATATAGGAGAGAATGAATTAGTTACTTGGATAGGAATGATCCCAAGATATCAGGAAAGCCAGTACTTAGATAACCATTCGAATGCCAACTCATCCTTCTAGAAGATTCCCTTCTAGAAGGTTTGAGAATTTATCTTTTTCCTTCCTTTAGAAGATGTTCGCACCTTGATAGTTAGGTACAGTGCGAACCTCTCGCACCCTGCCTTAAGGCAGCCTGCAAGAATCATGCATTCTCGCAGGCAAATATATAGGTAGCCTACGAACCTCCCTTAAAAATATGATTTCTAGACAGAGACAAAGGTAACTTTTCTCAGGAAAGTGTTCTAGTGAAGAGCCTGATTTCTCCATCATCATTACATCATCATGACGACCAAAATTATAGATAACAGGTATGTTATGCAATTGGAGGAGTGAACATAGTCAAGGACAAGTCTTCAAGGTCATTAAATGAGCCAATTGACCTACTAGGTAATGTTGTATACCATTCATAGGCTCGTCTTGATAAGGTCTGAAGAATAAAATTACCATTACATCATTGTATTCATTAACACGATGAAAATAAAAAACATTAAGAAATAAGTTAATATGTCTTATGGCATCAATTGTTTCGTCTACCGAAAATTAATTCAAGGTACCCCTAGGGAGAATAGGAAGTTCATGTTTCTCACCTCAAACATTTAATGGGGAATCCCTTACTCTTCTTTGGTTTCCAAATATTGTGTCTTCTTTATTTCTTGCACCACCTCCTCCACCTCCTTATCTTTGTTCACAAAGATCTCTTTGTGGTTCTTCTCATGGTTGTTCATTTCTTCCTTACATGTCGAGATATATTTTAGGAATATGTTTTCCACTTATTAGAATACAAAGTTTATTTCTTTTGCTTCTTGTCATGGGTCCCTTGTACTCCTCCTACTTCAATCGACCTTGTTCTTGTGCTACTCTAGCTATTCTTTCATTTATTCGATCTTGTTGCTCGTCTCTCCTCTGTCTACGGAGAATTTATCTTTATTATTATTGGACCAGTGTCTGCCAAGATCTTTCCAATTATTCTTTGGTCTCGGTTGTCGTAATTACCAAATTATATAGCTGATGTAAGATGCTTCCTTGATTATTTATTCCAAGTTCCAGGTGGGGCTGATCAGTCTAGGGAAAAGTCATGTATCTTTCAAAAGATACTCAACCAGATTTCAAATTTCAATTCATTCCCCAATATGGTCACCAAAAATGTTGACTCTTGAATCTGTTAGGACCAAAATGACAACCTCACGGGGATACAAATCCCCATGTGTTTTTATAGAGGTGTCACTCCTCTTTGTTTCAATATTTTTTTGGAATTATATATATTTTTAAAATAATATATGACTTTGAGAAAGTATGACATGATATTCAAAGAAATATAAAGATTGCAGAAAAACAAAAAGTTTTTTTTTAAAAGAGAGCCCCTAAGAGATGACCAGGAACCTCACACATCACATATTTGAAAAAGATAACAAGATTTCCTCACATCCATCATGGTTAAACTAAATATTTTTTATCACATAAAATAAAAGAAGACGGTCTACACACATAAGAGAACTTTAATAAACACATGGGGAGCTCAAATAAAGAAAATGATAGATCAATCTCAAATATTTTATACTAAAAAGTTAGAGTTATAAAATACAGTCAAAATTGATCCCGAAAAAGTTCTCTTGGGATATCTAAAAATATAGAGTTTGTTACAAAGCCTTGAAATTTAAACACCTTTTTCCTTAGGAATGGGATTAGGGATCCCACGGACCATAAAGTAAATATAAACAAGAAGTAAGTTGTGGAAATAAGATGGTGGGCGATGACAAAGTAGCAAGACCTGAAAGAAGAAAAGGACTAAAATTAGAGAATGATCTTGGAGTTGCATAATTATCTGTCTTGGAATGTACTTCTCCACGCACAATGCAAAACATTATTTACAATAAAAAACCTCAGGAATACACCCCGCGCGAGCTATTCTGGATGCCCAAATTACATCTTGTTGTGCAGAAGGAGAGGAATAATACAAATATTCTCTGGACCACTAAAATTTATGGTCTTCATGATCAAATATGTTTAAAGTATCACCACAAAAATGTTGTCTAGTTGTTTTTTCCATAGGTTGACAAGAGTATTTCTTCAGCTAAATAATAACTTTAAATAAATATTTTCAGAGAGATGACGATAATATAATCCCTTGGAAAATTGAGATTTAATACAATTTAATGAGAATTCCTCCGGCCTTTCTCCATTAATTACAATGTTTTAGGAGTCTACACAATAGTTGTTAGCATTAAAAAATACTTAATGCATATTGGGAAAAGCATGAGAATGGCAGGGATGAACGAGAACAATTTTGAATATGGAGTTTTTCATGAACCCACCAACATGGGAACCTCCCAACCCACAGTTATGGATGATCAAAAATAAGTTAAGTGTAGAAAGGCGGTCGATCGGACTTGCATCTAGGAGAAATAAAATACTTAGGGCCTCGACACCCATGACAAATCTTATGGTCACAATGTAGATCACAAAACTTTGGGTGCAAAGTGGACCTCATGAAACTTGGAGGATGAGGGCTTGAACTCGTGAACTCACGAAGTTGGAAAAAATGGCCAAGTGTAATGTAGCAGGAAAGTCAGTTGGACTTATGATATAGGAAAGTGGATGGAGATGAAATCCCGCCAACCCATGAACCCACCAATTTTTTAAATACAACTAAGTATGGTAACTAGAAAGGGATAGAAGAAGGGAAAAAAGAAAGAGGGAAACAAGGGGAGGTGTATAAGAGGGAAAATAAATGGAAAAAAGAAGGTGGGAAACTAGAAAGGGGATGGAAAAATATGGAAATGGGAAATGACCTCAACAATACCATACAAGGCCTTCTTCAAGCTACAAACATAATCTTCATTCTCTGACAACTGAAATCCTTCTGGTTGCTCAATGTATACTTCTTCTTCTAGTTCCCCATTCACAATGGTTGATTTCATATACATCTGATACACTTTACTATTCCTTGAGCATGCATAAGCCATGATCAATCTAATTCCTTTCTATTCTAAAAACTGGGGAAAATGTCTCTTCAAAGTTGGTACCTTCAACCTATGTGTGTCCTTTACATACCAATACATATTTGTTCTTGGTAACCTATCCATCTTCATTCAATTTATTTCTAATGACCCACTTTGTGCCGATCACATTCTTGTACCTTGGTCTTGGAACCAATTCCCAAGTGTCATTATTTTATATTTGACCCAACTCTTCATCAATATCCTTTATCTATAATTCATCCTTGATGGATTCTTCAAAACTAGTTGGTTCAATTGAAGATAAGAGTGTTAGGCGCAATTTTTTTGGTGAACGAATTCTACTTCTAGTTTCAAATCCTACATCTTTGTTCCCGATAATCTGATCTGAGGGATGATTCTTCTGTATTCGTTTGCTCCGTGTATTTGGAGGTACTTTTTTTTCTTTCTATTCTAATTCTAATTTATCTTCTTCATCTTCCCCTTATGTTACTTCTTCTTCATGAACCTTTTCCAATGACTCATTTTCCTTTTCTTTATTTTTTGTCCACCTTTCTCATCAATCATCACATTGTTTCTTTCCAAAACTTTGTTGAGCCTTATATTGAAATGTTTGTATAATTTTATTGTACTCAAGTACCCTACAAGTATGCTTTTTTCTAGAAGAGAATCAAACTTTCACATTCTTCCATCTTCTCTTTTGATGTAGCATTTACTTCCAAAAACTCTGAAGTGCTTCACATTCATGGGTATTCCTTTCCATAGCTCATAAGGAGTCTTATCACTTTTTTTTCTGAGAATTACTATGTTTTGAATGTGAACTATTGTATGTTGAAATGGGTACTTGACACTGAGAGGGGGGGGTGAATCAGTGTCACATAACTTATTGACAATTTTCACTTTTCACAAATTAACTGAACAACAAATATTTATTTCATTTTCTCAAACAATATATATAAAAGAATACATACTTTATTTATTTAATTAACTTGAATGAATACATAAGATTAATCTTTGAATATCATCTTCATACAATTATGAGAGAGGCCAACTCTCTGTTACAAGACCCAACTTGTAGTTCTCAGATACAACTGAGAAATGAGGAATCCAATCCTCATACCAAGTCACAACTTGTTAATCTCATATCCAACTGAATTGTGAGGAGTCCAATCCTCATACAAGACCCAACTAGTAAACATGCACCAACCTGACAGAATGAACTTTCATTCAATCCATTATATATAAATATATATACTTCAACAAAATCAACTACATCTTCTCACAATTCTTTCTTGTTTATATAGTCTTCCAACTGGTGTGAATTTGAAGCATTGTGTCTTTTGATTATTTGAACCATTGTATCTTTTCATTTAAAATGATAATCTTTAAACTTTAATTAATATCATTTTTATTTTTATTCTTTATTCATGATTTCATGATTTAATTCTCTTTTAATCATGACTATGTATCGATTTTTTTGTCCTCGTGATTTGATCACATACATGGATAGACTCATTATATCATTATCATGTTGTTGTTGTGTTCTTGGTTCACCAACATATCATATTCAATCACTTATTTTTCTAGTGTAACTCACAGTCAAATGAAACGTGTATGAGACGCTTCCTTCAAACCATATGATCACAAGCATAGAACCACAAGCTTATCTATCTAAGCGTTGTATTATATTTTTTCCTTTATTTCTTATTTCATATGATCAACGATGGTAACCGGACACTACACCAAAAGAGTGCTTGAGTGATTTTCAATTCAGTGGTCACGATTCAATCTCCTGAAATGGACGACTGTCGTAACTTCGAGACTTTGCCCTTCGGGTCTTTGTGACTTCCAACCTTTCAAATCTCTTGAATACGATATTGCGGAACAAATCATACAATTCACATTTATATCATGGAACCATATCAATGGTCATGTAATATCCTTGGACCTATACTTCATTGGTTAATCCAATGGCCAAGACTTAATAAAGAAATGAGATGGATGGAAACCATTTACTCCGTGAATTCGTCTATTATAATTATGCTATCCTTCCACTGTGTTTTGATTGATGGTTGAGAGTACACCGGACATCATATCGAAGGTTGATATCCCCTTCGAGTCTCTGGACTTCGGAGATTTCAAATATCAACCCTTCTTTCCTCTAGAGTGATCACCTACTGAGTAAGTCACAAGTGACGGAGACCGCTTTTTGTCGATTAATACTTGCACTTACACTATCCTTCCACTGTAGTATATCGATGGTCGAGAATTCTCTCGAAGTGATCTTCAGATCGGATGTCTTGTGTCCACTTCGAGACTTCGACATTTAGGACTTCGAGACTTTGGGCAAGTGTTGGTGGTAAAACTCTCGGAGTGACGTAAATTCCTTACATCACTTGCTGATGTGGCATGAGATGAGTAACTATCATGTGCCACTCCGATTCATGATTTTCACATACCTAGAATGTTGATTCAACTTGACAATTGGCATTCTCTGAATGCACCATGTGTCCTTGTTGATGTGGATCTCCTTATGTGGCACATGTTCATCTCCTTGATCTAATGGTCAAGATAGTATCTGAAGGGCATGTTAGATCAACGGCTAAGAGTGACTTTGAATCTTTGTCCTTTGGGAATTTGGGACTTTGGGACTTTTGAGATTTCTTGGTGGTGAAACTCCTGAAGCAATTCTCCCAGAGTGACGTAACTCACTTACGTCACTTGCTGATATCGCATGAGCCAATGTCCTCTTGACACTTTTCATCATCTGATTATGCCATGTGTATTTATTGACATGCTCTACCACATTTCCTTTGTTGTTGTCGTCTACTGACGTGGTATGTGACATGTCCTTGTAGACATGGTCAGCTGATGTGGACTGCCACATGTCCTTATAGACGTGGTATTCTATCATGGTCTTCCACGTGTCCTTTTTGACATGGTCTTCTGACCAACAAGCATGATCCAACAGTCATCGTATGTTCTACAAATCTTATGGTCTGTTTTCATTTGGATTTCTAGGCTTCGTGTTTTTCAAATCTCAAATTGAAGTCTAAAGTGATATTTTCCTAGAGCTTAACCTCCTCACATCTTTGTACCTGAAACTAATGTTGTTCATTGATCAGGATCTTAGATCGATGGCTTGATCTTTATGCGATGCATCTTTTCTATCTTATCTTGTCCTTCCATTTAGAATGATCCAAAGGCTGATGAAAATTCACATTTTGGGAATTTCAAATCTCAACCCTTTAGCATCGCTTATCCTACCTTTCCATGATCCAGATTATTTTCGACACGAAATGATATTGGAGATATAATAAAGAAATGCACAGAGATATAACTGATATTCAATAACATAACGGAAATGTATCAGAGATGCAACCATAAAAACAGATATACAGTAATACATGATTTCTATTAATGAAAGAAATGTACAAAGACTGTAAAAATATAGAGTGAAAGACTCACTAGAATGGTGGGAGCTTATCTCTGAGAAGAGATGTGAAGGATACTTGAATTCACAAGAATATGATTACAATGAGGCTCTGACGACCTTTTTACAATAAACAGGAATGCCAAAAACCCTAGACATCCAAAAACCTGACCCTGGGAGATGAAGCGCCAAAATTCATGTGGGCCCCGTTTGGGTAAGTTAGTACATCAACTTCCTGGGGTCGTAACTTTTGTATATGATCTCCTTTTAGGTGTATGATAGTTCGTTGGAAAGGTATCATCGAGGAGATTCATTTTGGGGGCTCAATCATGCCTTAGACTATCATTGAGAACCTCTATCTCGAAAAACCTTCATTCAGGCCCTCAAAATGGCCTCGGAAGTAAAAACCTGCTAAAAATAGTAAATGGCCAAAATTGCCAGAAAACTGTCTTGAGAAAGTTGGAAAAGGTGGGTGGCCACCGATATCCACTTGGATCATTCCACCTTGAAATGATCCAACGATTGAGAAGACTCTTGAAATAGATCAATGATCAAGGATGGTTGCGGGTCCTCAACCATCATGACCTTTAATACTATCATCGAGTTCTGTAATGGAAACAACTCATTGGTAGTGGAACTGATTCCAACTGTAGATTTATTGTCAAGTGACAATAGACAGTTGATGTGGATTGTAGAACCACAACTTGCGAGTGATTTAACTCATCACCCAAATTCTTCAATTTGAAGTTGTGCATTTTTGGTGAGTTAACCACAATCATCGATCTTCGAATCTATAGGATTGGATGATCCTGACTAATTGTAGGATTGGAACTAGCACGAGATTTAATTATCCATTCGATCTCCACAATCTATCCCTGTCGTTGATCTCAAGATTGTGCATCTGATAGTCACGACTTAATCTGACTTAAACTGATCACTTGTTGGTTCAACCACAATTGTCGATATCTGAGTCTATGAGATCTGACGATCTAGACCAATTGTGGGGTAAGAACTAGCAAGTTGTTTAATTCTTCGTTCGCTCTCTGCAATTCATCCCTATCATTGATCTGGCTTGCATATTCAACAGTCACTGATGGGTGTTGTATATGCACTAAAAACACACTAAAAAACCTCAATTAAATTGTCAACCCGGGGTAAGTAAACTTAGAGTTGTAGAAAAATATATTCCAAAGGTAGCAGGGATGGTAGTAGTATAGTCTAACTAAGGAAGTGGCTATCTAAGGATAATATATGCAAGCAAATCTATCTAATGAGGAAACCCTACTAAGAAACTTTAAACTATGTAACCTAAGTACTTTTGGACCAAGGATTGATCGATAGTTCTAAGAAAGTAAGTAAAAACCCTATGTAAAACAAAATAGTTCATAACAATAATCAAAAGTGACTATTAAGCATAAAAATAAGAGAATAACAAAAGAAAACTACTTTAACTTGGCAACCTAAATTCAATGAGAAACTACCCTATGAAATAAAGTAAATAAACAAGCCAACAACTATTCTATTAAAGCAAGTAAACAAGTAAGAAAAACAACCAGCTAACCTATTAAAGCAAGTAAACAAGTAAGCAAAACAACTAGCTAACATATTAAAGAAAATAAACAACTAACTACTCTAAGACAACTTCTGCTGCAAGTAATATAATAAAAACTTCTCATTGAACAACTATCTAGCCTAAGAGGTAAGTGGACTATAGTCTTAATTCAAACTTCAAAACTATTTCTAGTTCATAAAAGGAAATCTATTTAACTGAAAGCAAGAAAGATTAACCACTAACCTTTAATCTATGAAAGCAATCTTCTCTTTAATCTACCAAAGAAAAAGACTATTTATCCTATAGCAGCAATAAAATTATCTTTTGATCTACAAAAGAAAGAAACTATATCTTCTAATCTACAAAAGCAAGAAACTATATCTTCTAATCTACGAAAGCAAGAAACTATATCTTTTAATATATGACAACTCAAATATAGTGTTGGTGGTTGTATGAATGTCTTCAGTATCGTATGATATATCGATGGAACTTGACAACAAAGGATAATTCAAGTGGTATAAGCTCAACATTGATCTCAATAGCAAAGTGAAAGATATGGATTAAACAATCCAATGAGAATTCAGCCATTATGGAAACAATATTAATTACCCTGCATATTCATGAATTATTAACCATCAATAATATAACGAGATCATAATTGTACTTCTATACTTTGTAAGAAAAATTTATACTAAATTCAATCATTAACTAAGAAATATAATTGCAATCTAATTCTAGGAAAGAAATTACATAAAATAAAACTATGCTATATCTATTCTAACAATTAAAACTGCAATAAGGAAAATGCTTCAGACCAAAAATTAAAACATGACATTAAAAAGTAAACTACCAAATACATTAACCAACAACTAATTAAGCAAGATCTATGTAAAAATGGAACAAGCAATCTATAATTAAAAACTGAATCTAACCCTATCCATCCATCAAATCCTTGTTAAAGAAAACATGAAATAAAACTTTGTTCTATTCTATTTCAAACTCTGTTTTAAATTTAATTCTAATAGCATAAATAAGATACAATCTAACATCTAATTGCACACGGGGTTAGTCTAGGAATTTGAAAATTCGTTCCTAACTACAAGATCAATGCATGTTAATGCAATCCTTCATACTAACCTACAAAAGAGAGTTAAAGCAATTAAACTACAACAACAAACTAATTAACAAAATGATAATGCATGTACACGAAATAAAGAGAACAACTAAACTATAAAATTCATAAACAACATAAAGAACAGTTACCAAACTGCTTCTAGGCCCCCCAACAAGTCATGGTCACTTCCTAAAATCACACCATGAACTCAGAAATTCGTTTTCACCATAAAAACTCAAAAACACAGTTTTTATATAACCTGGCAATGAAAAATGGAAAAACAGAGTAAAATCATGTTTTTCCTATCACACTAGTTCTTCTACTTCTTGAAAAATTATCTGACCACCACGGTGGTATTTATAATGTTTACAGACCAAGTGGTCAATCACAAGAGGGTCAAACCACTTCTAAATTCGGAAAATTACATTAATGGTGCCCTAACTATTGAAACAGAGCTGACCAATAATCGCCTTGTTTAACAACCAGAACTAAGTTGTCGAGAGTTCAATAGCTGGAGGGGGAAAGCACGAGAGAAACCCATGTTCCTGATTCGCCCACCACTGGCCACCAATACCATAACTGCCAAATCGCCCACCATTTTTGTGCAAGACGCAGTGTTGGATGAAGTGTTGGACCAAGTACCAGATCAAATACTGGAAGGAGTGCCAGACTGAGTGTTGGAAGTAGAAACATGGTGCATTGTTTCCCTGTAACACCAAAAATGTGAATCAGATCCTTGGGAGCATAAAACCATGATGAATTATACTCAATATCAACATTAAACAATAATCTTACATACCTGGTGTAGATCATACTGTTTTAGCATAAAATTCTTCAAAAAGCTCTTCCAAAACATGAAAAACACATATGTACATTCGAAAAAAGTGTTTAATAACTGTCATAAAATCGATCATATCTCGGGCTCAACATTACCACCAAACTTATGATTTTGCAGGTCCCACTGTAAACAAAAATAAATTACCCCTCGTGACTAGGCTTGTTGAGGAGGGTCAACTTTGGAAGCTTCTCCTTCTTTCCGTGAAGACTTAGACTTGTGCCTCTTCTGCTGCTTCAGTTGTGCTCTGAGGTTGCAGTTGGATTTGGTCATCTTATCAACAAACCATTGAAGGGATTTAACGTTTTCTTGGAGGAATGCATTATCACGATGAAGGTGTGTGTCTATGGTCTTCCTTTCTTCCAACTATTGGAGAAGCTGATTTTTTTCTTTTTGTAGCTTCTCAATGGTTGGGGAAGAATTGGTGATCTACGAGGAAGGCTTATATCCTTTGAGGGATGTGGACAATCTATCAGTTTTAGGATTTAGAGTAGGCATGGGTGAAGTAGGAGTGATTGGGGATTGATAAGGAGAGGTAGGTTCTGATTTTGTCTTTCTTAGTGGCTCTAATCCATCTACAGAAACTTCCCTAATTCTTTTGTGAGGGCTCTCAAGATCGGAGGACACTTGGATAGGATCCAAAAAAGGCATGGGTTTTGCATAAGGTTTTGTTCTTGTGCTCTGGGTACTCTTTCGAAAGGGTCCTTTACCAAATCGATTTTCTCCCCTCCTATTTGTGGGAACGATGGGAAAGTCTTGTTGGATTACTTCTTGGATATTTTTAGGTGTCAGATCAAGAGAGATTGAAGGCATTGAAGAGTTAACAATAGGCTTCTTTTGGTCCTTGATCTTGGTCTTTTTACCCAATGAAGAAGTAGGGATATCAACAAGATTTTTTTATTGTTCCGACAAAGGGAGGGTTTGTACAAGGGGGTTTGGATTTTTTGGAGAGCGAGGCTTGGATGTAGAGATAGTCTTTAGGCTAAGTGTCTTTTTGACAGTCTTAATTGTCAAGTGAGGGTTTGCAAATTGGTAGATAAAGGCATCCCAAGTTTGCCCCTGTTTCTCTATTTCATATAGAACAAGGAGTTTGATCAAGCCATGGTGAAAGAGACTATTGTGGGGGTTAGTCACATTCTTCCTCACTTGAGAGGACATCTTCTCCAAGATTTTTAGAAAATAGAAGGAGAAGTTCAAAGGTTTGTTGAACAGAAAATGTGTCAGCAATTTGAAATGACAAGCTTTGAAAGTGGAGTATCTACCTTTGCATGTAATCAACCTCATGATGACAATGAGAGGGTTGATCAATTCCACCTTTATCCACTCCCTAGAATATCCTTTTTCTCCTAAATTGTTCTCGAATTCAGGCTTAAAATCCCTGTTATAACTTGAGCACAATAGTTGGTGGTTTTTGAACCATCTATCTCCCATTCATGGGAGCTCCATAGCTATAGCAATGGAATCTTCTGATACTTCGAAGGAAATATACCCCATGCATGATGTCTTCCCATCAAAACTATTGAAAAATTTCATGGAGAGTTCGTTATCGTGGCCCTGCAAGTTAGGCAAAAATGGCCCCCAGCCTGTGCACAAAAACACCTCTCTGCATTGTGCAAATTTGGGAATGGAAAAAATATCCGCATACAAAGAGGGTTCATACCTCTTAGGCATTGTGGTAGAGGTGAAATTCACCAGGCAAGGACGTGATCAAGCCAAAAGATGGCATGAATTGGGCACAGAACACAATTTGAATAGGGGAAGAAATGGCAAAGGTTGGGCACAATTTCTTAACGCAGGGCAGAGAGAATGGCAAGGGAAAATTGAGATAATGGTTGTCCAACCCGATTTTGAATGTGCCTATAGTGGAGTAGGTTGCACACATGTGTGCATGAGTTGCCATGTGTGGGAAATTTTGAATTTGGAGGCTCATTTTTGGGGGCAATGTAATCATGCACAGTTAGATCAATGTCCAAGTCTTTTGACTTGGACATTTGATCATGAACATATAAAGCATCTTCAATCAATTTCCTGCAACCAATTCAATTGAATGTAATTGAGTTCTAGTTACCTGGAATCTAGGATAGTTACGGGTGTGTAATTCATATGGGACTTCGTTCGGCACCTCATACGACATTTCATATGGCACCTCATACGGTACTTAATACAGTACCTCTGTGTTATGTACATTTGCACTTCTTATAATGGATAGCCTACAAATTTGAAGTGTTTTTAACAATCACAGTGGTAAATGAGCAGAGGCAAAATGTTCCCTTGTTGTTGATTTTTCCATCATGCTCACTCAATCCTCTTGCATATGACATATAATGTCAAACCTACAATGAACAGGTTATAGCAAGCATAAAACCTGTATTGTGAAACCTACAATGTACAACTTGTAATGAAAGATAAACCGATAAAGAGTGGTCTGTTAAGTATATGTTTAGTAATTTATAACACACAGGAGTGTAGCACTTTAAAAATAAAAATGACTATCAATGTAATAACCTGTATCATGGAAATAATACAAAAAATTTTGCGAAGATTTATTTCTCTAGGCAATGATCATTTGTCAGCTCATGAACCCCTCCCCCACACCTAAGTATTGTGACACCTCACAATAAAAAGTATAGGAAACTAGTCAGTATCCCCCAATAGCCAAAGATTTATAGTATGTCAAGTGTAAAGATAAAATTTCATAGATTGGTCTGACGAGACGGTTAGAATATGGACCCACCTATAGGATAAGAGATCCTATATATAGATAAGAAGAGGTAGGCAAGAGAGTTTCCAGATATTTCCCAATGGAAAGTTTATGGAGTTCATTAACCATAGCTTAACCACACATACTTCATGTTAGCTTTGTCTGCAAGTAATATCGTACATCAGGACAAGTTTAAATTTATTATTTATTTTTTGTCAGATTACCATCCTCGCTAGGTAGAATGCCCCGCTTCCAACAAGCCTGTTCATTACTCTAGCGGGTTTACCTAGTCATACCACAGGTTGGTACCTGCTGCTAGTAGGCCTGCTCAATATCCTGGTGGGTTAGCCTCTTACAACCTCAGAGACTGGCCCTCCATCTTTTAATATTTTAGTATAAGATTGCTTTATGAAAGAAGATGGGGGAACAACTCTGAAAACAAATTTTTCTTTGTTTTTTCAATTGGGATGGTATTTATGTTAGAGGATGAATTTCTGTTATATTACTTAGTGATTGTCCCGATGTAAGGGTTACTTAAGCGGACCTGGCCTATCTAAAGATATGATATAATAAAGCTATTTAGTGTGTAGTGGATGGTACCATTGAGAAAGAACAGAAAGGTATCTCTAGGCTCAACTCACTTTATTCTTGTGTACTTATCGTGATGTTTCCATGACTAACCGCTAATTAGACCTCCTTTTTACTCTTTGATAAAGACACTTGACTCACTTACTTAGGTTTCTTGGAAAAACTGTATGAGAGACCTCTAGGCTTGATAGTTATCGTATCACTTCCTTATACAGTGGTGAAGAGTTTCAAGAGCAACTGCTTTAGAATGCCTAAAAATGAGAATTTTTTCAAAAATATGGCTAATTACAGTAAGTCAATATTCATTTGATGCTTTAGTAGACACAAAATTCAAGTGTAACAATTTTTTGAAGAAATATCCTTGAAACTGTGTACTCCTGGTGAAATAAATACTTACAACAACCTCTAGATTTGCCTTACTAATAAAATTCAAAAATTATTTACATATATACAATAGGAAATTTAAAAAAAATTCAAGAAAAAGTGGGGATTTCCCCATATACTGAGGCCAATGCCTTGTCAGTTGACATGACTTGTAGAAAATCCTCTTTGGAAATGGGCTTATGATAAAATTTAAGTCGGTGTCCATTTACCACAAAGGAGACGTGTCCATTGTCAATTGTTTTTATTTTTACAGCTCCATTGTCATATATAGTTTCTACCTCATAAGGGCCCAACCAATGGGTGGTGAGTTTGCCTTTGAAGGTTTCGAATAGAGAATCAAACAATATAGCCCAATCACCAGTTTGGAAACGCTTCTTTTTAACAAACTTGTCATGCCACTTGCTCCTCTGGTTTTGGACTAATATTGTCTGTTGGATGGAATCTTGCCTGATTTCATCCAACTCATTCAATTGTAGGGATCATTGCTTATGAGCCTCATCTAGCTTCAATCCTAATTCTCCGGCGATACGGAAGGTCCGTACTTGGAATTTTGTTGGTAAAAGTACTTGTTTCCCGTACACTAGCTCATAAGGGGTATGCCTAATTATATTTCTCCAGGTGGTCCGGTATTCCCACAAAGCCTCTGGGAGCCTATCAGCGCAATCCCGATGATCTAATTGAACAGTCTTGGTCAAGATCGCTTCCAAAACTTTGTTTGTGGATTCTACCTGACCATTGTCTTGCGGGTGATATGGAGAAGATTTACAATGTTTAATCCCATATTTATCTATTATTTATTTCATCAGCTTGGAAGTGAATTGAGTGCCCTTGTTAGTAACAATTTCATGAGGGACACTGAAGCGAGTAAATATGTCTTCATAGATAAATTCGACAACAAACTTCTCTATAGCCCTGAATAGGGATTTTGCCTCTACCCACTTGGTGACATAGTCCGTACAAACCAAAATATAGTTCTTCCTATGGGACATGGGTGAAATAGGTCCTACAAAGTCGAGGGCCCATTTTTCGAAGGGTTCTATCATAACTTGGGCATGCAAAGGCATTTCATCAGTTGACGTAGGTCTTTCTATCCTTTAGCAACTATCACAACTTCTCACATACTTGGCAACATCTTTGAAAATGCTAGGCCAATAGTAACCCGAATGTAACACCTTATATGGTGTATTTTTGTCATAAAAATGGCCACCACATGGTCCATCATGACAACTTCATAGTATTTTTGGTACCTCGTCCTCTCGGACACATCTACGAATAATCAAATCAGGACTTGTGCGAAAAATATCACGACCAACCCAAGAGTAATTAGCACTCTGTTTAATAATTTTCCACTTTTCATGAGGTGACAAATGAGACAGTAACTTCCCAGTATCCAAATAGTTTTCCATATATACAAACCATGGGGTATTGACAGAAAGGTAAAAGAGGTGTTCATCTGGGAAACTATCATCTACAGGGATATCATCATCCTCATTTGTTATTCGGGAAATAAAATCAAATACTACATTATCCTTTCCAGGTCATTCGAGAATAGTGATATTAAATTCTTTCAATAACAAAAGACACCTAATCACTCGGCCATTAGTTGTGGGTTTATTCATGAGGAATCTAATGGTGGAATGATATATATGTACAAATACTTCATAAATTGTAATGTAATGATGAAACTTTTTGATAGAATGAAAAACTACCAAGAATTTTTTCTCGGTGACTATGTAGTTCAACTCGGCAAGGGACAAGTTATTGCTCACAAAATAAATGGCATAGGACTACTGGTCCTCTTTCTGCTGTAATACCCCTCCTATTGCAGTGTCGAAGGCATCAATGGATATATGAAATGGGAGAGCCCAATTGGGCCCTCTAATAACTGGTGCCACATATAGCTTAGCTTTCAGGGTTTCAAAGGTAGCTTGACAGTGCTCAGTCCAAACAAAATCAACATGTTTTATTAGTAATCCAAACATAGGTGCAACAATATTTGTAAAATTTTCAATAAACCGCTGGTAATATTTCGCATGTCTAAGAAATCTTCTCACCTCTTTTTAATTCTTGGGGGGTGGAATTCTGATGATGACCTCAATCTTTGCAGGATCGACTTTTATCCCTTCAGATGAAACATGATGTCCTAGAACCACTCCTTCAGTTAACAAGATTTTGCATTTTTCATGACATAGAGATAGGTTCATTTCCTGGCATCTGATGAGGAATTTTTCTAAGTTGTTTAAGGCTTCTTGGTAAGTGTTAACATAGACTATGAATTCATCCATGTATACCTCCACACAATCATGAATAAGATCGACAAATATCCCTAATACCGCTCATTGAAATGTGGCAGGAGCATTACACAATCCAAATGGTAAGACCCTATAGGCATAGGTGCAAGAAGGACAAGTAAGGTACTCTTTTCCTGGTCTTTGGGTGCTATAAGAATATGATTGTACCCGCTATACCCATCTAGAAAGGAAAAATACTTCTTTCCAGACAAGGTATCTAGAACTTGGTCAATGAAAGGGAGAGGAAAGTAATCTTTCAGAGTGGATTTGTTGAGTTTCTGGAAATCAACACAAATTCTCCATTTCCCAGTCACTTTATTTGGAACCACTACAAGAGGGGATACCCACTTACTATTGAATATGGGATAGATAAATCCAACATTTAACAACTTTTGGATCTCCTCCTTGACTATGTCTTTGAGTTCTGGGTTCATCCTTCTCTAGGGCTGACTAACAGGTGTTACCCCCCCCTGAGTATATATGTGGTGGATGCATGTATTAGGGTGTATACCCTTCATGTCAGTGTATTCCCAGGAAAATTCTCTTGATTGTTATTTAAGGATATCTACTAATCGTTTATGTTGGTTTATATCTAGCCCAGAGTTTATATGTAAAACTTCCCCTGGACTAATCTCGTAGGGCATAGTATAAGACATGGCAGACTCATCTATATCGAAGATAAAATATGTTGAAGACAAAGTGGATGGGTCTAATTGTTCTTGAAATTATTCCCCAAACATGTACTCAAATTGGGGAAAAGACTATGGAAAATCCTCACATGTGATAGCAGAAATAAATTGGTTTAGCACATTTTTTGTTGTGTGCTCCTAAAGTTCCCATGCATGGTCACTTGGCAATACGGGTTCTTCCTAGTCCTCGTTATCATATGGACATTCAAGCCACCATATATTATCCATAATAGGTTGAGCTAGTGGGTAAATGGTGAGCTTCTGGATAGAGAGACCATTCAATATGGTAATTTCCCCTTCTCTACAGCCAATAAATGCATTGGTTGTGGCTAGACAAGCTCTTCCCAAAATGACAGGATGGCCTTTGGCAGGATCCTTTGATTTAATGACAAGAAAATATACGGGGTACTCCCTTGAGGCTAAAGTAACCATGATATCATCTAAAATTCCTTCAGGTATAACCCTAGTCTTATCTGTTAATTCCAAAATGGTTGGGGTAGGCCGAAGAAGATATTGTAACTATAATTGTTCCAAAGTAGTAGCAGTCATAACATTGATGGATGCCCCTAGATATATGAGAGTGTTTCCAATGGAGAGACCTCATTAATGGATATGGTCACTACAGGGTTTCCTAGGTTCCCATATTTTTCTAATTTTGGCTTCTCTGATATGTATTCGGAAAGTCATCCTATCAAGTGTATTGTAGGGGGGTCCTTTTGCTTCCTACCTCACTTTTTAATACATAATTATTTGACTACCTTACTGTAGATTGGAATGTCTTTAGTGGCTTGAAGAAGGGGAATATTGACACAAATATTTTTCAATTCACTCAAAATCTCAAATTCTGATCAAGTGGTAGGTTTCTCGATTACCAATCAGTCTGGATAAGGAGGGACCTTCATAATTTGTGAAGGTTCATTTTGGGGAATATTGGGTTCTTGATTATTCGGGATAATAACATCTTCCCACCTAGTGTCATCCATGGGTTGTTTGGTGTTTTTTTCTTCTTCTTCTTCTTCCTGGATGACTATTGAAGGTCTCTACCTCTCTGGAACTTTTCCCGATCTTTGTTGAATTTCCTGTAATGGAATAGGAGTGATAACATGTGTCGGGAAGTCCTGCATCTCAACATTGTGAAGAGGTTGAGGGGGATTATTATTGGGATTCGACACTCATTGTGTCGATAATAGTGTTGTTCTCGGGGAGCGCTCATTATGATATTGTAGCGGTTGTTGTTGTGGAATAGGAGGTAAATGTGGTGGAACAAAACCTGATAGAAGTTGTGGGGTGTTCGGTGGGAACTAAGGATAATGATGGTTGGGCATAGGGATAGGTGGAGCTTGAGGGTTTCCTTGGTTATGTCCTACTCTCCATCCTTGAAGGAAAGGATGTTGGTACTAAGTAGACCATTTTTTCCAACTTGGTGGGTTCCAATATTATTGTTGATAATAGGGTGGAACTTGAGATTGTAGATCATAGGCATAGAACCACGAGCTTATCTATCTAAGCATTGTATTCTCTTTTTGACTTTATTTATTATTTCATATGATCACCAATGGTAACCAGATGCTAAACCAAAAGAGAACTTGAGTGCTTTTCAATTCAATGGTCGCGATTCAATCTCCTGAAATGGACGAATTTCGTCACTTCGGGACTTCACCCTTCGAGTCTTCGTGACTTCCAACCTTTCAAATCTCTTGAATACGATATCACCAAATAGATCAGATGGTTCACATTTATATCATAGAACCAGATCAATTGTCATGTATGATCCTTGGACCTATACTTCATTGCTTAATCCAATGACCAGGACTTAATCAAGCAATGAGATGGATGCCCACCATTTACTCCCCGACCTCGTCTATTATAATTATGCTATCCTTCCACTGTGTTTTGATTGATAGTTGAGAGTACACCTGACATCATATCGATGAACGAGATGTCCTTCGAGTATCCGAACTTTGGATATTTCAAATCTCAACCCCTTCTTTCCTCCGGAGTGATCACATGCTGAGTAAGTCACAAGTGATGGAGACTGCTTGCTTTTGATTAATACTTTCACTTACACTATCCTTGCAATGTAGTATATCGATGGTCGAGAATGCTTTTGAAGTGATCTTCATATTGGATGTCTCGTGTCCACTTCGGGACTTTGAAATTCGAGACGTCGAGACTTTAGGAAAGTGTTAGTGTTAAAACTCCCAGAGTGATGTAACTTCCTTACATCACTTGCTAGTGTGTCACGAGCCAAGTAGCTGCCACATGTCACTCTGATTCATTATTTTCATGTACCTGGAATGTCGATTGAACCTGACACTTGTCATTCTCTAACTGTCCCATGTGTCCTTGCTGACGCAGTTTTTCTGACGTGGATCTCCTTATGTAGCACATGTTCATCTCCTTGATCTAACAATTAGGATAATATTTGAAGGGTATCTCAAATCACCGGCTGAGAGTGACTTTGAACCTTCATCCTTTAGGACTTTGGGACTTTTGATATTTCTTGGTTGTGAAACTCCCGAAGCAATTATCCTGGAGTGACATAACTTGCTTACGTCACTTGTTCACATGGCATAAGCCAATTTCCTCTTCACACTTTTCATCATCTGATTATGCCATGTGTATTTTTTGACGTGGTATGCTGACATGGTCTGCCACATGTCCTTTTTTGTAATGGTCTACTAATGTGGTCTACCACATGTCCTTGTAGACATGATCAGTTGATGTGGACTGCCACATATCGTTATAGACATGGTCTACTGACGTGGTATGCCATGTGTCCTTTCTGACGTGGTCTGCTGACCAACAAGCCTAATCCAACATTCATCGTATGTCCTCTAAATCTAATGGTCTGTATTCATTTTGTATTTCCGGGCTTCGGGTTTTTCAAATATCAAACTGAAGTCTGAAGTGAGATTTTCCCACAGATTAACCTCCTCACATATTTATACCCAAAACGAATGTTTTTCATTGATCAAGATCTTAGATCAACGGCTCAATATTTCTATGATGCAACTTTGCTAGCTTATCATGTCCTTCCATTTAGAATGACCAACGACTGATGAAAATTCACATTTCGGGAATTTCAAATCTCAACCCTTTAGCCTCGCTTATCCTACCTTTCCACTTTGAAATGATCCAACGGTTGAGAAGACTCTCGAAATAGATCAATGATCAAGGATGGTTGCGGGTCCTCAACCAGCATGACTTTTAATACTATCGTCGATTTCTATAATGGAAACAACTCATTGGTAGTGGAACTAATTCCAACCGTAGATCTATTGTCAAGTGACAATTGACGGTTAATGTGGATTGCAGAACCACAACTTGCAATTGATTTAACTCATCACCCAAATTTCGTAATTTGAAGTTGTGTGTTGTTGGTGAGTTAACCACAATAGTCTATCTTTGAATCTATAGGATCAGATGATCCTGACTAATTGCGGGATTAGAACTGGTGTGATATTTAATTCTCCTTTCGATCTCCATAATCTATTTGTAACACCCTGTTTCCCCCAATTTGTAAAAATAACTATGATGGCCAGGAACTATGGCAAACTCAAAGATGTGAATGTGTGATTTGAATGGACCTTAGTAAAAAGGTCCATGAATGTAAATAATGTTCAGAATTTGTTGGAAAATCCACAGTGTTGATGACATCTTGTCGTCGACGTTTCTATGGATCCGAAACGTCAACGACAAGATGTCATCAACACTGTGGATTTTCTGACAAATTCTGAACATAATTTTCACCACAGAAACTTAAATGAATGTAAATAATGTTATGAATATATATATATATATATATAACTGTTGAGAGCGGGAAGTGATGAAAAAGAGACCATGATGGCTAAAGAAAGGTGGTGGAAGGCACCTGGAATGGTGGCGTCAACTTCCACTGAACCAAACCATATTTTGTCTTCATTGGCTCGGAGAACCAAGAGTGGCTCGCTGGCCCCAAAATGAATTACTCACCAGGATGGTAGGTGAAGAGGCTCCTCATGAGTTAATGCGGGATGGGGGTGAACTGCCCATCTGTGGAGGCCTCAGAACTGACCACCGTGGGGGAATTCGTGCCACATGCAACCTTTTTGAGAAAGAAAAGGCAGGTAAAAGGTGTGGGAGAGGGTGCGAGGGAAAGATCGCAAGAAAAGAGATCAAAAGAACTCTGGAACAAAATATAGAGTGAGCGAGAGAAGAGAAGAAGGAGAGTAATCTTCGCTCTCGATCATTGAAGAATAGAGACAGAGAGTCTCCAGCATCATGGTCTAGCTCAGGGGTGGCTAGTGGTAAATCCGTTGCGAGTCACTGAGCCAACGGTTGGGTGGAAACAAGCACCCATCTCAGTAGTTGCATCACCTGGTGTTTTTATGATAAGTGTTATATCTTGTATCTTGAAATTTATATGCTGACATGTATGTTCATAGTCTGTGCAATTATGAATGGTTTCAATATAAGACTATATGCATGGTGTTTTGATAAGAAAATATGGTTGCATGTTTTTATTGGAAAGACCATGTATGGCTTATGTTAATATATATATATGAGGAACTAATACATATTTTCAAGTCTTCTCTCGGGAGATTTGTTCTTGTGTTTGTCCTACCTGATGCCTTGGATAGATTTCCCCACGAAGGCACCCTTTCGAGACTGCTCCCTTACCTTTGAGAAGACCTTCCAGTCTAATCTTCAAAACCTGGTGTAAATTACCTGAGGACCTGAAGGAGGATGTTATAGTTTAAGTCCTAAAATATTGCACGAGAGAGAATGGCCCTTGTAGACCTCAACATTTTGGCATTTCGGTACCCGAAATACCCATGGGCGAGTTCCCTTACACTCGCAAGTCCCAATACCCTGACTTGTGAAATCCCAAAATATTTTCGTGGGGGAAAATTAAGGGTTTTCGGAGTTTCGACACCCGGAGTATCTAGGTGCGAGTTTTCTTGTACTCGTGAGTCCCGAAACCCTGACCCGCGAAATCCCGAAATGACAGCGTGTGGTTGATTTAGGACCTTTCGGTGGTTTGGTACCCAAGTTACCCTTCCTCTTGCTAAATTCATGAATGAGATCCTTTCAGAAGATCTAAGGTTTGTTATGACTGTTAAATTTTATGAAGGAATGCAGGCGTTAATGTCTCGACCCCTTTTTAACCTTCACAGGTAACGAAGAAATCAGGATCGTCGATCCCAAGACCCATGATAAGTACCTGGACCATCTAACTATAGAGTACACATGGATATCGATAATCATTTCGGAGTTTCGGCTTCCAGGAGACCCGGATGCAAAATCCTCCTATCCTCGTATATCGTAAAACCCCGATTCACGAAAACCTGAAATGACGGTGTATGGATGAGATAGGTCTTTTTGGTGTTTCAGAACCCGAAACACCCAAGGAAGTATTTCCTTGTACTCGCCAATCCCAAAATCCTGATTAACAAAACCCCAAAAAGAACTATCATGGATGAGTTGTGATGTTTCATCATTTTAGTACTTGGGACACCTATGGGTAAAATCCCTTGCACTTGCAAATCCCAAAATCCTGACTTGCGATATCCCAAAATATAGAGTGTGCAAAAGTTATCATATTTTGGTATTTTGGTAGCTAGGGTACCTAAGTGTGGGCCTCACGTGTTCTCCAGTCTCGAAACCCCCAACTTGTGAAATCCTAATGGATGAATTCCCGAAATAAGTGAAGCATGTTAGAGCTTGGCATTTTTGGAGTTTCGACTCCCGATAAACCCAAGTGTGAGACCTCCTATCATCGCACATCCCAAAATCCTGATGGAGGAAACCCCAAAATAGTGAAGTATGTTAGAGCTTGGCGTTTTCAGAGTTTCGGCTCCAGGGAAACCCAGATGCGAAACCTCCTATCATCGCATATCCTGAAATATTGATGGAGTAAACCCCCAAAAGTGGAGTGCCATATTTTAAATCCGAGGCAATTTCTAGTTAGGACAAACTATTGTTCCCTTTCAGATTTCGACACTTCGAGAGACAAGAAAAAAAAGAAGGAAATATATATAACGTGGTTTCCCGAATTGCGAAAGTCGATGAGCACCTCTTCGATAAGGCCTATGGTCATAGCCACCAATCATATGAGTATGAATAAGGGATGGTAGGGTTTGTATCAGGTCCCGTAGGGATTCAAGAATTCTGTTCATCAGAGAAAAGATGAAAAACGCCGATTTTTTTTTATTTCTGTAGTGGGTGTGTTACAAATTGGTATCAGAGCATGGTTACAACACTTGGCCTGCTTGGTCTCATGAATGGGTTGTGCAGAGACTCTATTAGAAGTACTATTAAAAGGAGTAACTCCTTATCTTGACCCCCCTCAATTAAAAAGTTGGAGTTAAGAATGAAAACTCCTATTGTGTGTGTGCATGAGAAAAATATGTATTATGTACTAGTTATAAATAAATATGAACATTAACTAACAACCAACATTTTTCCTTTTGCACACAACCAAAAGATCAACCACGGGGGAAATTATCAACGTATAGAATGGTGACTCACCAAGAGGTGGGGGAAGGCTCCCACAATAGAGATGAAGAGACTGACGAAAGGAGGGTAGTAGGGACCCCTCCTGATCTAGTTGAGATTGTGAGGAGTCTCATGGTCGAATTACAAAGCTACAAGGCTGACAATGAGAGGATGATGAAAGAAAAAGAGAAGCAAACAGAAATTAACACAATTTTACTGCAGAGCTTATCCGACCTACAAAGAAAAATGAAGCATGAACCTGAGGTATAAAAACATGGTCATATCAGTGGCCACACTGAGAGGAGCACCTCAAAAAAGGTCCATTACAAAGGTAAAGGAAAAGCAATGGATGATTCCTCTACGAAGGAAGTTGGCGGTTCAGAGGGCTCTTCTAGCAGTAGAACTAGTTCTTATTCTCGAAGAAGACAGAAGAAGTGAAAGCTTTCCAAGGGTCATAACTTCGAAGAATTCAGGAAGGAAAAACCACCCTCCTTCGACGGTGAAATAAAGAAAGGAGAGGAAGCAGAGGCCTGGATGCTTGGACTAAAGAAGTATTTCAGAGTCCATGACCTCTCAGAAAACTTGAAGGCCCAAGTAGCCACCTTCAACTTGAATGGAAAGGATTCCATTTGGTGGGAAGACCTTAAGAATGTAAAATGGATGCATGAAGAAGACCTATCTTGGGAATAGTTTGAGAAATACTTCAGGAAGAAGTATCTGTCAGAAACATATTTCGACGAAAAGACTAAAGAATTCTATGAACTTAAGCTCGGGCAACTTACCATAGAGGAATATGTCAGAAGATTCCCCAAGTTGATCAGGTATGTACCCTACCTAAAAGAAGAAAAGGCAAAGGTGCAACGATTCATCAGTGGACTACCTAAGGACTATCAGAACATGATTGAATTTGACGAACCTAATACCCTAGAAGATACTATCCGAAAAGAAAGATATTGTTATGAACAACTTGGACATCGAACAGAACCTTGCGAAGGTTAGAATAAAAAGAATAGTTTGGGATTCCAGAAAAAAGGGTTTAAATCCCCAAGATTTAAGGACTATAAAAATAACTCAAGGATGAGCTTCCCAACCCGAAGTGTACACCAGCATAAATTTCCCTCCTTGAGTGGAAATAAACTTTATGGATCTTCCCCAGTAAATACTGATAACCCAAAGAGAGAACCTTCAAAACATTCGGGTTCTGGAGAAGAACCTCTATTGAGAGATTGTCCACACTGACAACAGAATAGTCGGAGAATTTACAACATCCAAGAAGATACCACCGTCAATGATGTGATTGTTGGGTATGTGTTATATTATTTGTATGAGTAATAGTGTCTGAGAGCCTGTGNATGCGGGGGTTCGGGGGCAGCGCCCCCGAATTTTTTTTTTCGGGCTGACATATTTTCGGGACCACATGATATTAGGTGTTTTTTCGGCACATGGTTTTTTTTTCGATGGTTTTCTATTTCTAGTTAAGGAATTAGGGTTTTTGACTAATCCAGGTCATTGGGTTAGGGTTTTGGATTCCGCTGGCTCCTATATGTATATTGTATTGTAAACAATGTAAAAATATGATAAGATATGCTGGTTTTCCCGGTTTGGGTTTCCAGGTGAAAAATCTCTATGTAATGTTTGTATTTGCCATTGTATCTTTTCTGTTCTTTTCTGAATATCAGTTTGAAATAGATATTGTACAAGGTTCGAATTTAATTTTGGTATTAGAGCTTTATTGGCTTCAGGGGGACGCCTTTTTCGTCAAGGGTTTGGCTCGGGACTATGATAAGCCTTGTTACAGTGGGAGATATGCGGTATTGTTTTTCAAGTGAAAAGAAATGGAAAGCAATTCGAAGATGGAGATCAAGAAGTTTAATGGGAAACGATTTGAGCTGTGGAAGCTCAAGATGGAAGATCTTTTGGTGGACAGAGATCAGTGGATTGCAGTAGATCCAGGTATGGCACCTATAGGAACTTCTGCAGATGACTGGAAAAAGACGGATCGGAAGGCAAAGAGCACAATTCGACTGTGTCTCTCCGATTCAGTATTACTGAATGTGTCAGAGGAAGCTACAGCCAAATATTTATGGGAAAAGTTGGGGAATTTGTATCAGTCTAAGTCCCTGGTAAATAAACTATT
>ML792321.1:457226-467608 GCA_009831015.1 Picea engelmannii | reverse complement strand
ACTTTCAACTACAGAATCTGAATACATGGCAGCCACTCATGCAAGTAAGGAAGCAGTATGGTTACAAATATTGTGTTCAGGTATTGGGTTGGTACAAGAAGCTGTAAGGATAGAGTGTGATAGTCAGAGTGCAATTTTCTTGGCGAAGAACCCTGCTTATCATTCAAAGACAAAGCACATTGATGTTCAATATCATTTTGTAAGGGACATGATTGAAGAAAAGAAAGTATCATTGATGAAGGTGGACACTTTGAAGAATGTTGCAGATTCATTAACAAAATCGGTGAGCACTGAGAAGTTATCTTGGTGTAGAGGATCCATGGGCATTGTTGCCCTGGATTGTTGACTATGTAACCCTGTAACCCCCTGTGTGCAAAGAAAAAAAAAAGTGGGAGAATATTGGGTATGTGTTATATTCTTTGCACGACTAGTAGTGTCTGAGTGCCTGTGCTGGGTGCGCAAGGGGGCGGAGCCCCCTGTGCGGGAGTTCGGGGGCAGCGCCCCTGAAATTTTTTTTTCGGGCCGACATATTTCCGAGACCACATGATATTAGGTGGTTTTTCGGCACATGGTTTTTTTGCCAATGGTTTTCTATTTCCGGTTAAGGAATTAGGGTTTTGGACTAATCCAGGTCATTGGGTTAGGGTTTTGGATGCCGCCGACTCCTATATGTATATTGTATTGTAAACAATGTAAAACTATGTATGAATATAATATATGTTGGTTTTCCCGGTTTGGGTTTCCAGATGAAAAATATCTGTGTAATGTTTGTATTTGCCATTGTATCTTTTCTGTTCTTTTCTGAATATCAGTTTGCAGTAGATATTGTACAAGGTTAGAATTTACAGTGACCAGGAGTGTGCCACAAATTTATGCAGCCTTGGATAATAACCAAGTTGACTACCAAGCTTCAGTGGTGGAAATAGAAGGTATGATTTCCAACCATCTAGTGTCTATTTTGATTGACCCTGGTTCAAATTTGAGTTATATAGCCCCTAAGGCTATTAATAAGTGTAAAACATAGCCACAAAAACTTACCAAGCCATGGTTGGTACAGTTAGCCATTGACACCAAAAGAAGGGTAGCAGAGGTCATACCAACCTACCATTTAATGTTGGGTGAATTTCCCACCCAAGCAACCCTTAACATATTACCCCTGGGATCGTATGATCTATTGATTGGTATGGTCTGGCTAGCCGCCCATAAAGCCAAATTGGACTGTTACCATAAAACCTTAGAATGTGTAAGTAAAGAAGGGAAAAGAATAACCCTTCAAGGGATCCGAAAACCTATCTCTGTGAGACAAATATCAGCTCTGCAAATGAGAAAGTATTGCCGAAAAGGATGTCCCCTATATGCAATACAGGTGTTGAAAAATATTGAAGATGACAAACCAAGCCTCGAAGACCACCCTACCTTGAGAGAATACATAGATGTGTTTTCAAAAGAGGTACTGGGTCTACCTCTGAGAAGAGACATAGACTTCTTGATAGAACTTGCACCAGGAGTGGTGCCGGTGTCTAGGACACCCTATCAGATGAGCACACCTGAGTTAGTTGAACTCAAATTGAAATTAAGAGAAATGATGGATAAGGGCTATATCTGGCCCAGTGTGTCTCCATGGGGAGCACCAGTCATGTTTGTGAAAAAGAAGGACGGTACCCTTAGACTGTGTATATATTATAGACAACTTAATAAGGTAGCCATAAAGAACAAGTACCCCTGGCCTAGGATCAATGACCTCTTCGATCAATTGGGGGGTGCATCTATTTTCTAAAAGATTGACTTGAGGTTAGGATACCATTAAGTCTGAATTAAGGGTGAAGACATCCATAAAAATTCCTTTCGGACGAGGTATGGTCACTATGAGTTTGTGGTAGTGCCATTTGGTTTAACCAATGCCCCTGCCACTTTCATGTGCTTGATGAACAATGTACTTAGCAAATTTCTAGAAAAATTTGTGCTACTTTTTATTGACGATATATTAATTTACTCCAAGAATAGAGAAGAGCATGAAGAGCATCTTAGGTTTGTCCTGCAAGTGCTAAGAGAACATAAGCTCTATGCCAAATTCAACAAATGTGAATTCCTCTAGAATAAAATACATTACTTAGGCCATGTTCTATCCGAAGAAGGAGTAGCGGTAGACCCTGACAAAATCAGGTCTATCATGGAATGGCCTACCCCAAAGGATGTTTCAGATATCAGATCCTTTATGGGATTAGCAGGTTACTATAGGATATTTATAAAAGGATTCTCCAAGATTGGTTTTCCAATCACTACCCTCCAGAAGAAGGGGACAAAATTCACATGGACACCAAAATGTGAAGAAAGATCTCAAACTCTGAAACATCTACTAACCCATGCACCTATGTTGAAGATCGTTGATCCCGAAGCTGACTTCCTCGTGTGCACAGATGCCTATAAGGAAGGGCTCATAGGAGTCCTTATGCAATGAGGAAGTGTGGTCTACTATGAATCCCAAAAATTGAATGAGCATGAAGTCAACTGTGTAACCCATGATCTAGAGTTGGCTGCCATAGTGCATGCCTTAAAAATGTGGAGGCATTACCTCCTGGGAAGAAAGTTTGTACTTATGACAGATCACTGTGGATTGCGATATCTGTTTGACCAACCAAATCTCAATGATAGACAAGCTAGGTGGATGGCCCTCCTTAGCGAGTTTGATTTCAAAATCAAACACGTTAAATGAAAGGAAAATAGGGTGGTTGATGCCCTTAGTAGAAGTATGAAAACAATTCACCTGGTAGCAATGAGCACTTGTAATATGAATGTCAAGGAAAGAGTCAGAAATGGAAAAGAGACAGACACATTCTTCTAGACTATGACCTCATACCTACAGCGAGAACCCATAGGGATAAAGTATGAAGGCTACTAGATGATGGAAGGAGGTCTGTTCACTTACCAAAGAAGATTGTATATCCCAGATTGTGATGACTTGAATAGGTTCATACTGGATGAACTACATAACATACCCTATTATGGTCATCTAGGATACTAGAAAATGATCATAGCCACAAGAAAACAATTCTATTTTCCCGGATTGAAGAAAGACATAGGTGAGTACCTACCCAAATGCATAGAATGCCAACAGGTAAAAGTAGAACACCGACACCCAGTAGGATTATTGCAACCTCTACCAATTCCAGAATGGAAATGGGAAACCATCTCCATGGATTTCATCAACGGATTACCAACCTCAACCAAACAAAATGATGCCATCATGGTAGTGGTGGATAAATTGAGCAAGTCCGCTCACTTTATCCATCTCAAGTCAACTTGCAAGGCAATAGACATCGCTCAGGTATTCATGAAGGATATATTCAGACTACATGGTATGCTGAAAGAGATCATGTCTGAAAGAGACACAAAATTTACTTCTAACTTTTGGAAGTCATTGATGGTTGGTTTAGAGACCAAGTTGTTGTTTAGCACCGCCTATCACCCTCAAACTGATGGAAAAATAGAAAGAGTGAACCAAATACTAGAAGACATGCTAAGAATGCATGTAATGCATCAACCCAAGAAGTGGGAAGATTACCTGCCACTGGTAGAGTTCGCCTACAACAACGGCTACCAAGAATCCTTACAGATGAGCCCCTTCAAAGTCCTATATGGTAGGTCATGAAACACTACTATCAGTTGGAGTAATCCCGTAAGCAAAATCTCTTTTGGAACCAACATGTTGAAAGAAATGGAACAACAACTGACTCAGATAAAACAAAACTTGAAGGTCACACAGAATCGATGGAAAAGTTACGCCGACCAAAAGAGAACTCCAAGAGAGTTCAAGACGGGAGACCATGTGTATCTCAGAGTTAGGCATAGGAAGAGTTATACGAGAATGGGATCTTGTGCCAAGTTGGCACCTCAATATTGTGGACCCTTTGAGGTTATAGATAGAGTGGGACCTTTAGCCTATAGGCTAGCACTTCCTCCCATAGTAAAAGCACATAATTTTTTCCATGTTTCATTATTGAAGAAATATATACATGATTCTAATCATATAATTGACTGGTCTGTGATCCAGGTGGAAACGGAGGGAGAATTTCTACCAGAACCTCAATGCATACTGGATAGAAAGGAAACCCTGCTCCAGAACCAAACCATTGCACAGGTCAAGGTGTAGTGGAAACATTTTGGCCCAAATGAGGCTACATCGGAAATGGAGGATTCCATGAAACATGCATATCCAATTTTGTTTACCTCTATACATACATGTCATGATGATAGATAGAACATCAAGGATGATGTTCCTTTAAGGGGGAGGGAATTGTAACACCCTGTTTCCCCCATTCTATAAAAATAACTATGCTCGCCAAGAACTATGCGAAACTCAAAGATGTGAATGTGTGATTTGAATGGACCTTAGGTCCATGAACGTAAATAATGTTATGAATATATATATATATATATATATATATATATATATATATATATATAACTGCTGAGAGGGGGAAGTGCTGAAAAAAAGACCACGATGGCTAAAGAAAGGTGGTGGAAGGCACTTGGAATGGTGGCATTAACTTCGACAGAACCAAACTGTATTTGGTCTTCACTGACCCAGTGAACCAAGAGCGGCTCGCTGGCCTCAAAATGAATTACTCACCAGGATGGTAGGTGAAGAGGCTCTTCATGATTTAATGAGGGATGGGGGTTAACCGCCCATCCATGGAGGCCTCAGACTTGACCACCATGGGGGAATTCAAGCCACATGCAACCTCACCGGGAAAGAAAAGGCAGGTAAAAGGTGTGGGAGGGGGCACGAGGGAAAGATCATAGGAAAAGAGATCGAAAGAACTCTGGAACAAAATATAGAGTGAGTGATAACAGAAAAGAAGGAGAGTAACCTTCATTCTCGATCGCTAAAGAACAGAGATAGGGAGTCTCCAACATCGTGGTCTAGCTTGGGGGTGGCTAGTGGTAAATCCATTTGGAGTCGCTGAGCCTACGGTTGGGTGGAAACGATCACCCCTCTCAGTAGTTGCATCACCTGGTGTTTTTCTGATAAGTGTTATATCTTGTATCTTGAAATCTATATGCTGACATGTATGTTCATAGTCTGTGCAATTATGAATGGTTTCAGTATAAGACTATCTGCATGGTGTTTTGATCAGAAATGGTGGCTAGATGTTTTTATTGGAAAGACCATGTATGGATTATGTTTATACATATATATATATATGAGGAACTAATACAGATTTTCAAGTCTTCTCTCAGGAGATTTGTTCCTGTGTTTGTCCTACCTAATGCCTTGGATAGATTTCTCCATGAAGGCACCCTTTTGAGACCACTCCCTTACCTTCAAGAATACCTTCCAGTCTGATCTTCAAAACCTAGTGTAAATTACCTGAAGACCTAAAGGAGGATGTTATAGTTTAAATCTTAAAATCTTGCACGAGAGAGAATGGCCCTTGTAGACTTCAACATTTCTGCATTTCGGTACCCGAAATACCCAAGGGCGAGTTCCCTTTCACTCGCAAGTCCCGAAACATCGACCTGCGAAATCTTGAAATATTAGCGTGGGGTAAATTAAGGGTTTTCAAAGTTTTGGCACCCGGAGTATCTAGGTGTGAGTTTTCTTGTACTCATGAGTCCCGAAACCCCGACCCACGAAATCCCGAAATGATAGTGTGTGGTTGAGTTAGGACCTTTCGGTGGCTTGGTACCCAGGTTACCCTTCCTCTTGCTAAATGCACAAATGAGATCCTTTCGAAAGATCTAAGGTCTGTTACGACCATTAAATTTTATGAAGGAACGCAAGCGTTAATGTCTCAACCCCTGTTTAGCCTTCGCAGGTAACGAAGAAATCAGGACCGTCGATCCTAAGACCCATGATAAGTACCTAGACCACCTAGCTGTAGAGTACATGTGGCGGTTAGTAACCGTTTCGGAGTGCCGGCTTCTAGGAGACCCAAATGCGAAATCCTCTCGTCCTCGCATATTGCGAAACCCCGATTCAAGAAAACCCAAAATGATGGCGTATGGATGAGATAGGTCTTTTCGGTGTTTCGGAACCTAGAACACCCAAAGAAGTATTTCCTTGTACTCGCCAGTCATGAAATCCCGATTAGTGAAACCCCAAAAAGAACTAGCATGTATGAGTTGTGATGTTTCAGTGTTTCAGTACCCAGGACACCTAGGGGTAAAATCCCTTGCACTCGCAAGTCCCAAAATCCCTACTTACGATATCCCAAAAGATAGAGTGTGGAAAAGTTATCATATTTCGGTATTTCAGCACCCGGGGTACCTAAGTGCGGGCCCAATGTGTTCTCCAGTCTCGAAACCCCCGACTCATGAAATCTCGATGGATGAATTCCCGAAATAAGTGAAGTGTGTTAGAGCTTGGCGTTTTCAAAGTTTTGGCTCCCAGGAAACCTAGGTGCGAGACCTCCTATTGTCACACATCTTGAAATCTTGATGGAGGAAACCCCGAAATAGTGAAGTATATTGTATGTTAGAGCTTGGTGTTTTTGGAGTTTCAGCTCCCGGGAAACCCATATGCGAGACCCCCTGTCATCGCATATCCCGAAATCCCGATGGAGTAAACCCCGAAAAGTGGAGTGCCATATTTTAAATCTGAGGCAATTTCTAGTTAGGACAAACTATTGTTCCCTTTTGGATTTCGGCACTTCTAGAGACAAGAAAAAAAAAAAAGGAAATACATGTAATGCAATTTCCTGAATTGCGAAAGCCGACGAGCACCTCTCCGATAAGGCCTGTGGTCATAGTCGTCGACCATATGAGTATGGATAAGGGATGGCAGGGTCTGTATCAGGTCCCATAGGGATTCGAGAATTCTATTCATCAGAGAAAAGATGAAAAAGGCCGAAAATTTTGATTTTCGTAGTGGGTGTGTAACTTTATCCCTATCATTGATCTGGAGATTGTGCATCCAACGGTCATGACTTAATCTAACTTAAATTGATCGCTTGTTGGATCAAACACAGTTGTCGATATAGGAGTCTATGAAATCTGATGATCTAGACCAATTGTGGGTTTAGAACTATCGAGTTGTTTAATTATTCTTTCTCTCTCCTCAATTCATCCCTGTCATTGATCTGGCTTGCAGATCCAACGATCACTGATGGGTGTTGTATATGCACTAAAAACACACTAAAAACCCTTAATTAAATTGTCAACCCGGGGTAAGTAAACTTAGAGTTGTATCAAAATATATGCCAAAGGTAGAAGGGCTGGTAGTAGTTTAGTCTAAGTAAGGAAGTGGCTATCTAAGGCTAATCTACTCAAGCAAAGCTATCTAATGAGCAAACCCTACTAAGAAACTTTAAACTATGTAACCTAAGTACTTTTGGATCAAGGATTGATGGATAGTTCTAAGAAAGAAAGTAAAAACCCTATGTAAAGAAAACTAGGTCATAACAATAAGCAAAAACAACTATTAAGCATAACAATAAGCAAATAACAAAATCAAACCACTTTAACTTTCCAACCTAAATTCAATGAGAAACTACCCTATGAAAGCAAGTAAATAAACAAGCCAAAAACTATTCTATTAAAGCAAGTAAACAAGTAAGAAAAACAACTAGCTAACCTATTAAAGCAAGTAAAGAAGTAAGAAAAACAACTAGCTAGCCTATTAAAGAAAATAAACAACTAACTACTCTAAGACAACTTGTACTGCAAGTAATCTAATAAAAAATTCTCATTGAACAAGTATCTAGCCTAAGAGGCAAGTGGACTATATTCTTAATTCAAACTTCAAAACTATTTCTAATTCATAAAAGGAAATCTATTTAACTGAAAGAAAGAAATATTAACCACTAACCTTCAATCTATGATAAGAAAGCTACTCTTTAATCTACCAAAGCAAAAGACTATTTATCCTATAGCAACAATAAAAATATTTTCTAAATTATGAAAGCAAGAAACTATATCTTTTGATCTACAAAAGCAAGAAACTATATCTTCTAATCTACGAAATAAAGAAACTATATCTTCTAATATACGAAAGCAAGAAACTATATCTTCTAATCTATGACAACTCAAATAACTCTATTCTATTCTATTTCAAACATTGTTTTAAATTTAATTCTAACAACATAAATAAGATACAATCCAACATCTAATTGCACACAAGGTTAGTGTAGGAATTTGCAAATTCATTCCTAACTACAATATCAATGCATGCTAACAAAATCCTTCATACTAACCTGCAAAAGAGAGTTAAAGCAATTAAACTACAACAACAAACTAATTAACAAAATGATAATGCATGTACAGGAAATAAAGAGAAGAACTAAACTATAAAATGCATAAACAACATAAAGAACAGCTACCAGACTGTTGGTGGGCCCCCCAGCAAGTCGTGGTCACTTCCTAAAAGCACACCATGAACTCAGCAATTCGATTTCACCATAAAAAATCAAAAATGCAGTTTTTATATAATCTGGGAATGAAAAATGACAAAGAGTAAAATCGTGTTTTTCCTATCACACTGGTTCTTCTACTTCATGAACAATTATCTGTCCACCATCATGGTATTTATAATGTTTACAAACCAAGTGGTCGACCACAGGAGGGTCGAACCACTTCTAAATTCGACAAATTACATTAATGGTTCCCTAACTGCTGAAATGGAGCGGGCCAATAATCGCCTTGTTTAACAACTGAAACTGAGTTGTCGGGAGTTCATTAGAAGGAGGGGGAAAGCATGATAAAAACCCATGTTCCTGATGCTCCCACCACTGGCCACCAATACCATAACCGCCATATCAACCAATGTTTTTGTGTAAGATGCAGTGCTGGACAAAGTGTCGGACTGGGTACTGGATCGAATACTGGAAGGAGTGCCGAACAAAGTGCCAGAAGCAGAAATGTGATGTGTTTTTTCCCTGTAACACCAAAAAATGTGAATCATATCCTTGGGAGCATAAAAACATGATGAATTATACTAAATATCAACATTAAACAAGAATCTTACATACCTGGTGTAGATCATACCATTTTAGCATAAAATTCTTCAAAAAACTCTTCCAAAACATGAAAAACACATATGTACATTTGGCAAAAGTGTTTAATAATTGTCATAAAATCGATCATATCTCGGGCCCAACAATCATGATCCTCCAATGGTCCTCAAGCCTATGGTCACTCATATTATCAATGTCCGTTATATGAGACGATCAACACCATCAATTCTAATCGAACGGTTGTTGAGCCTTCTCTCCTATTCTTGTGCTCTTCATTCGCTAACTCTCCTGAGCTTTAATCATAGGAATATTGTTGATGCTCTTCATTCGCTAACTCTCCCGAGATTTAATAATTGTTTTTGCATTGTTTTATGCACTGATAGTCAGTCTCTAATTTCTCCTAAGCTTTGATCATAGGAACATTGTTGATCCTTGTTGGGTGTGTGTTATATTCTTTGCATCTGTGTGTGTGTAGGTGCGTCAAATACAACAACTGCGTTTGACGATCCCTTCACCTAGGGCCTTGTCGTGTGCGCCGGGCACTTTCCTAGGGGGGTCCCAGGAGGGGTAGGTATGCCCCCCCTGGTTATGCACAATGTTCAGCACCGGGCGGTAGCCTGGGGCAACGCCCCGAAATTTTTTTTTGGGCGTTTTTGCTATTTTTAGCAGAATTTTTCTATTTTTAGCTGATTTGTAAATTAATCTCGGATTAAGGGATTAGGGTTTTGGTATCTACGAAATACCTAAAAACATTGTATATATTGTATGGCGAATGGTGAAATTCGATATAATGAAAATAAGAAAGGTTTTCCCAGTTGAGGGTTTCCGGTAAAAATCTCTGTGTACTTTCTGTATGAGCCATTGATTAATTTTTGTATTGCTTAAGAATCTATATGCATTGCTTTACTTTGTAAGTTTAAAACTTACATGTGGTATCAGAGCATGTTTTTGGCTTCAGAGGGACGCCTTTGTTGCTGAGGGTTTGGCTCGGTCTTGATAGATCAAGTTTATCTTGGGTCTGTGATAAACCTGGGTTTAGTGGGAGCTTTTGCAGTGGATATTCGAGTAAATAAAGAGGAATGGCGAGCTCATATAGAATCGAGATAGAGAAGTTCAATCGTAAAAACTTTGAGATATGGAAGCTCAAGATGGAGGACCTTCTTGTAGACAAAGAACAATGGATCGCTGTGGATCCTGGTACATAGCCTACTGGTACACCATCTACAAGCACACATGCTACTGGTACACAACCTACCAGTACACAAACTACTAGTACACCAGTTATTGGTATGTCGAAGGAATATTGGGACAAGTTGGACAGAAGAGCAAGGAGTACCATTCGACTCTGCCTGGCAGATTCGGTGTTGTTGAATGTCTCGAGAGAATCTACAGCCAAGGAACTATGGGATAAGTTAGGGAATTTGTATC